>VUJU01003583.1:0-24757 GCA_009835225.1 Aphis craccivora | reverse complement strand
CGTTCAGAATCTAATATAAATGCATATAGATAAATTAAAGAGTGAGAACTACTTAAATATAGGTACCTATATATTATAATACTACATACTCGAGTATTAAATTTTGACAAGACTGCTAATACTAATATTTACATATATGTGTACACATACTAAATATTATTCAAAATATATACAAACTACAAAGTGTACCTATATTCGAAACTTATTCCACTGAACATGCGCACAGTGATGAATTCAGACAACTATTTGAACTATCACAACGTGGAAGGAAATGTAGCTAAAAAGATTGTTCGTATATATCACATCTTCTTGTACTTGCATATTTATTTTAATTTTACATCAATCAATTTAAGTGTTATTATAACAGCATTTTTTTAAAAACTTTTTTGGTTTATTTTAAATTTACTCGTATAACTCGTTTACCAAGTTGACCGAAACAAACAACGAGCAAAACAATAGGAATAATCAGTAGACATATCGTATCCGTCGACAACTATCATGTAATTTTAATACCAAGTTTTAAGCTATAATTTTGTCTTAATTATAGTTTATTTATTTTTTATGTTATTATTTTTAATGACAATAATATGCTAATTTTTCCGAAAGCTGTGGTATATATAGGTATTTTAATTTATGCTATGTGTGCGCGAGCGGTTATATCCACACCACAGATCGTCCATAATTAACTGTACATGATATACCTATATAATATGTATTTATTTTATAGGTAGATATCGATCCTATTTGTGTTTACAGTATTATAACAATTAACAACGATTTATTCACTTTCAAAAAAATATTAACCGACACAATGTACACCGAGTACAACAATAATACCGTTATAATGGCCATTATAAAACTTTGCCGCACCCGAAATGTTGGCGCCCACCCTTACCTACTACATATAAATGCACCGCCTGGCTGCATATATAGGCTATATTATAATATATATTTGACACTTGTAATATATAATGTAGTAAATCAATAAATCGTTTACGGGTATCGATGTATAGTTACACTTATAAATACGATTGCAAATTATAAATTATCGATGACATCAACTATATCAGTGTATACAGTGTGTGACATTGGCCCATTGGCGTATCTAAAATTCAATCAAGGAGGGAGGGGAAAAGATAAATTTTTTTTGAACACAACTCTTAATACAGATCGAGATTCGAGATATTATTATTAATCAATATTCCACGACCCACATTAATTAACTATATTTTTGAATATTGATATTCGTTTTTCATTTTATTTAATACATTAAAAAAAAAACCATTGCCCGTCTCCTAATAGTTTCATTCATTGCCCTTCTGAAATACTTCACTGCCCACAACTGTGTGTGTGTGTGTAGGTGACTATGAAAATTATTTTTCCAACTATACATTATAATGTGGGCCTAGTCGATCGTGTTCCGAAACTGAAATTAATACTCGGTAGCTGTAGTCACTATCGTATTATAGGTACGAAATTATGTGAAATCGTTTTAGATTGAAGATTTTGCTTTTCGATCTCAAATCCAAATACTATTATGTGCAATAATATAATAGTGTTATGCATTATGTTTTAGTCGATAAAAAGAAATATATATCTTTATGAATATTAAAGCATATTATAATGTACATAGGATTCGAAAATTCAAATTAGTCTTCGAACGTGCGATTATCATAAAGAGTAAGACGTTGCAAGATTTAGATTTTTTCATGGAGGCAAAGTGTAGTGTAGGAACAATCGAGACAGAAACGTACTACAAACTTCTAATCATGTAGAACTTAGGTACAACATTTTAAGGATTTACAATTGGATTGCTTAATTTTTTTAGGTAAATAACTTAGTCCAACGTGTTTAATAATTTAGAAAAATAACTTAAAATATGTGTTTTGATAAATAAAAGATAATTCTTGAATACACATTATGCAGCTTAATACAAAAATAAAAAAACCAATCTGTTCTAACACTACTAACCTTTTAAAGCATTGTTGTCAAGTTTCATTTTCCTGTATTTTATTGTTTTTACTCTATTTTGTAAATTTGAATGAGTCATTTCATAGTTGGTTGAAGCTTGATATAATTAAATGTATCATTAACTACAGCTTTTAATTGATAACTAATAGCAATGTATTTTCATCTCACGATTACCGATTTGTTTATCGCACATAGTTACAAACCATCTTGAATAAAAAGTTATCAAGTAAATTATAAAACGTAATAATATTATGTATAATAATACCGTATGGCTTACGTTTTTGAACCATATTAGGCGGCTTTAAATTAACAGTAATTAAGTAAATATTCCTCCAAATTATAGTATTAAATAATCTGTACTTACTTTTTTATAATTTGAAATGATTTTTGTGCACATCAAACAAAATTATGTAGGTATAAACATTTATAATTATAATGGGTATGTGAAAAAAAAGTGATTCTACATAATACATTTTACGATGACAGAAATTTGAGCGGGAATTTAATAAAAGTGAGGTTAATTATAGTAGTTGATAACAACAAACATAGTGCAGTCATGGATAAATAAACATTAATAATTTTTTTCTATCTTAACCACGGACTAGTCTTCTTTTTACTATCTTAGTCCGCGATCTTGACCAATGTTCAGAAAAAAACCTTATCCCTTATCATACGGTTATGCCTCTCGAACGGAACTACTCCGCATTCTCCTATATTATACTACAGTGCAAATTCACAACTTTTACCTTGATAAATTATCTACAAATGTATAAAGAGTACAAAATGTGTACCTTAATAATACAAGCAGTAAATATAATGAGTATCATAACGGATAATTATTTTAGGAGTGCTAAAATTTTGGACAATTTATGAATACTGCAATATTATTATTAAAAAGTTGTAAATATAAATTTAATATACAATTTCTGAATTATGACAATATTGTTTTACAAAAAAATATATGATGGGCGTGGGGCATCTAGTATTTTAGACAGAACTAATTTTAAACTTAGAAATGCTATGGTCTTCTTATAGCACCTCATAACCTTACAGACTTCCTCCAATAATACAATTATGATTATGAGATTGATCGTGCATCATTATTATTGATTACTATCACGTATTGCCATATATAGTTTAAAGTTTTAAGTTGATTTTAGTTATATGTTATATTTTAAATAATATGCACAAAACAAAATTAAATTTATCAATGCTGTATGAAGAAATTTTGCGCATCTCTTAATACTATTTACAATCAATTTTAAACCTTTATGATATACAATGAACGTCTACAAGTAACGAACTAAATAACAAAACTATAAGTGAAATATGATTATTTTTAAAAATGTACATTAACCATATCAATAAATATATTAATTATATTATCTATCAGAAATGCTCTTAATATATAATATATATATTTTTTTTCGAAAATTAATCAATAAAAAATATTATTACAAGTTTTAAAAAATATATTTTAAATTTCTATTTTTTAAATATATAATTTCTATATGTTTTCAATATAAACGAAAATTCATGAATTTGATATTGAGACGATTATCTATATTAATTTTCATACTGCAGTATACAGCTGTTCATACATAAAATGCATGGCATTTGGTCTACATATCGATAGTTGTTTACAATTCATTTTTTTTTTCAAATATAATTTTCGCAAAGTGTAGGTACCTACCTATACATACACATTACACACATTATACAATGCATACATATTATTTGTTTTATCATATCTTTACGAATTGCAGACCTTTATGTTTACCTAACTATTGGATTAAATTAAGTATGGCCTGCATTACCGGTATAATATAATATAGCGTATAGAATTATGAGTTTCAATATTTTTTATTTTATTTTTAGTTTATCATCCAAGCATATGCAAACGAAAAAAGATTATGATGATTAAATGTGCACGTGCGAACATCAATCAAAGTAGAACAAAAATCTGATTTCGAACAAATATAATATGCAGGAGCTCAAAAAAAAAAAATTGTGATTGACAGTGACACCGCACACGGCTGGTGTGTATCAATAAAAAATGTCACATTGCGGAAAAAAATTGTAATTATTTATATACGCACGAGTAGTAGTCGTATAGTGTACCACCTATAATAATTATTGCAGGATGTTTGAAATCGTCAATGATAAGAGGACACGCTATTACACACGTGTTAATTGTTGTCTAGCTCCGACTCGCTGCAAACGGCGCATAAAACAATATAATATACGACTGCACGAGTACTTACACGTAGTATTATGCACGGCGAATTTAATGTTCGGCAAAAATAATATAATGACGAAATCCTTTACGGATTCTATGCGCCCGAACACATTATTTTACTGTTTGCACAACGTTTCCCTGTATGACTGCAGAAGATATTGCAAGTGCACTGCATTTAGAATTATATTATAATACCTACGCGTTATTGTTTGCAGCCTTCGGTGCATATGTACCTACCGGATCCATATACGCGTCTATTTTATCGGCATTCGGCGTGATTAATACGGAATAACGCATTGGTGGCGATGATGTTGACACGTGCGTACGACTATATTATGTAGATCACAAACACCACGTCAACTCCAGCCGTAAAACTAAACCTTTTGAAAAAATATTATCATCGGCACAGCGTTAACTATGAATATATATATAATATAATATGTAACTACATAATAAACAAGGTGATTCACCGAATATGCTCAAACCTATTTATTCATTCGTTAACGAATTTATTAAAATTTTGATTTTTGAAAATTTTAAATGGGTTTGACCATATTTTTGAAAATGTGTTTTGCTCTACTTAAGAAGGGTGCTATGTAGATACAAACTTCTCGGAAGGACTTTCCTCAGATCTTATGACGTAGTAGTTAATTTTACATTTTTAATATGGGTGTTTTAAATTTTATATTTAAATATCACGTTTGGAGGGGGGCGGTGGAGTTTCAATACTCTCCGCTGATTGATTCATTTTCATAATAATAATACCTATATAAAACATAAAATAAAACCAAATGACAACATATTTTTTAGACATCTATATCATATATATTAAATATATTGTTTGCAAAAAATGATTCGTGGAGGCTGTTTCAACACCCAAAATACCCCCTGTCTATGCCACCCACCATATAGTATATTATATTATACTGTATGTATCATCGTCTGTGTTTTTTTTTAAACGATATAGGTATATCTGACTATGCCAGACATGATTGTATAACTACTGTATTCTTCAATAATAATTTGTTTATTAGTTATTACGCGTACAGCGTACATTGATGGTGTTGAATTAATATTGATGGTTCTTGCGATAGTCGTCACTACCTATGTATACGTATAATTCAGAGTGTATCACAATTTTTGTCCAGGTATGCGCACATCCACCTGCTAAGTCTGTGCCAACAATAGATATCATAATTTTCCTCTATTATATTCGAACATCTTTTATCAAAATTCAAAAACATATAAGTTATAATTATTGTAATTTGAATCTAACTTAGTTAATAGGTAAATAGTATATTTGTTTTTTAAATTTATTATCAATTCTATATTTTGGCTATTATTGTCGTTGAAATTTAAATTTAAAAACAAACAATAATAATAATTAACAGAAAAAAGTTATTAGCAATCATCATGTATTTACATTGTTATTTTGTTACGTTGCATCAGGTTTGGCCATTACGTTTATGACATTTATTGTTATTACTTATTACCAAAGTCGTCGAATGTCGTAATTGTGGACGGTGTTACCTATAACCGCTGAAGTCATATGTGTTTTATATGGTTGTATTATATTATATCTTATAAGTGCCTATAAGTGCCTATAAGTATGGTTTCACCAGCTGTTTTTAAAGTCAACGAATATATGATAAATCATAATGTTGTAGGTATGATGATTTATTTTTATTTGCAAATGAAAATCCAATGTTCAAACTAAACCTACCTATGAATAATACATAAGTTTTCCAATAATATCAAGTTTTATGTAAATAGTAAAAGTTAAAGTTTTTAGAATAAGAAAATAAAATTTTAATTTCTCTTTAATAAACAAAGATAAAAAAAAAAAAACATAGTTATACTACTGTCAGCTGATGTAGTTTATATAGGTAGGTATGAGTTTTTAATTTGAATTTGAAAATATTGTATATAATATGGTTCATAAATGTCTAAAAAAGAGAACGATTATACACTTAAAGCTCGTATCATTTATTATTCGAAATGTATACATGGCTATAGGTAGGTTCTTATAGTAGGTGGATCCGGAAGTAGCATAACCACGACCCAGTATCACCGCGCCGTGTGCTTCCTCACGTACGCCATTTTTCATATGTTCTTATTTGAGGTCAATAGCTGCAGTACCGTTTATATTTAAAATTTCTCCGGGAGAATAAGTCGCATGCTGTCCCCGGGATGCCGTAGAATTCTCGAGGGCAAATTCGTGTTCGCAAATGTATAAAGTACATCGCGACGGAAAAACGGGACAAATTTCTCATATACGTTTTTACGACGCAATATAGCTAAGATTTGAATCAGCGTGTACGTCGCAATAATATGCAATGGTACCTATTTTAAATCGTCACATTATGTGGTCTAGAAAGTTAAATTATTTTAATTGCACACAGACGAAGTAAACGCAGCAATTCGAAGTCATCTACGAGAATATAATTGAGTATGTTGTATACCTAATTAATGAATGTGCTTCAAAGAAAACCGTTTACTATAGGCATATGTATGTATTCTCCAACCGTCGTACGGGACGAACGCCAATCGTTTAAAATCTTTTAAAATTCCTGCACGATTAATGATGTCATAAAATATGATCGTTGCGTTATCAACAGTCCACACCATCTACACGGTGTATTACGCGTAACGTATAGTATTGTTTCCGATCGAGTGTTTTCTGCCACACGATATTTACGGTAGTACAATATTTGTAATTGTGTTCATTTTATAGTAACATCTCATGAATTCCGTGTTCCGATTTCCGATAGATATTACAATATATTATAATATTTTATGCCGACGCGGTAAGGTCCCGTACGCATATTATATTATATTATGTAATGCTATTTAACCACATTTTAATATTTTATGATAGTTTTACCCACGACGAAACCCGAAACCACGTCGGCGCATATAATCCGAGTTATTGCAGTAAAACGATGCACTGTGTATCGATTTGTGGTTGCATCTGAATGTTATTATTATATTCTTCGTTTACCACGGAGTGCATATTATAATTAACTTATAATATCGTAAATATGTGCATAAAGCCGTGTTATATACGCTGCATTGTTAAAGAAAGCGAGATTGACCAATATTATATATATACGCGTGTGTGATGATGAGGAAGTATTTACGGGGGTTGAAATCCCCACCCAACAACATACTTACGAGGAATAATAAGTAGGCTGATTGTTGTTATAACTGTGTACAGAAATATGTATTATTATTTTACTTAAATTGCTGTGCGTTTTATTATTATTTTAATATTATATGATTGAGAAAAAAGAAAAAAATATTTTTATTTCTAGTTGAACATTGAATGGGTACCCAATAACTTATGTTTGTAATAGCATCTATATTATTCGTTATATTTTACTACTGGCTCTTGTTCCAAATACAATATGTATATCATTTGTTTGTGTTACACACATTTTATATTAGGCCATACGTCAATTTGTTTATATTACAACCGATTTCAATATTTTGAAAATAAATTTAATATTGTTTTCTAGGTTATTGCAGTGGTAAATTACGATTAAAAGTTGAACGACAATCGTCCCTTCTTTGTGGCACAACGTTCAACGATATTCAAAATCACCAAAAAACATTTTGTGCCGCCTAGTTCATTATTTCGTGTACATAATATATTCAAAATAAAAAAAGGTTTTACTTGAATCGTCGAATTTTTACCTAAATAAATAGCAGTTCTCTACATAGTAGTCAAATAATTTTAACACCTTCTATATACATACATTATTTCATCTCTATGTATATAGTCTCATATACGTGCCCCTGTTTAATAAATCGATCTTCTCGCGCAGCCACTATGTGTTTATATAATGCATCAGAACCAGGAATTACCCTCGTGCTGCTGTTGGCTAAATCACTGAAATAATAATTATATTTGATCGGTTAGGAGTTTGGCATTTATCGCACGCGTTCACGCAAACAAGCGTACCAAAAGTAAACAATATTATACGTGTAATATGTACATTGTATACGTTTACTATTTAGGTTAACTTAACACACAAATTTAAAATACACATAGGTAATACACTCTGCGTAATGATGTGTGAGTGTTTTTTAGCGCCGCTTTTACCGCCATCGCATGTATATAATATTGTACATGTGTAGGGCCCGGCGACGAACGGGTGAAACTAGGCCAAACGTAGGTATAATATATTTCCGCGACAATAAACCGAGAAAATTACAGCACAAACACACACACACACACGCACACTGAATCGTATTAAACGAGCATTTTCACGTCCACCCCGACGCGCACCAACCGCTGCAGTTTATAAGTTAGTTACCGCTTATAATAGTAATAATAATAATATAATAATGACGATGATAATATCGTGCACCGGGCATAACCAGTTCGGACCCGGATCCCGCGTTGTCATCGCAATAAATACGAAAAAATAAATAAACACCACGTATAAAACTTGACCGTATATATATTATACATAGGTATAGATACGGGTGCCGCGCGTCTGCACACGCCGAGGCGCCATTCGCGAGACCTACTTCGGTCCACTGCTGCTGCAGCATCGCACGTGCGCGCGCACACGCGCTGCAGCAGCACAAATTATATGTATACAAAAAAATATATATACGTTAAATGGGACGTCGCAACACGTAGGCATACACACCGGTAAGTCCGTCGTCGTACGTTTTACATATAGACGTAGTGCTATATATATTATATATTATTATATTAAATGCTGTATAATAGACGATCATTTGCGACGAAACCGAGGCAAAAACGACGTGTGATCGGAGGCCGACGTTTTTAAATGTGTTATTTGTAATTTTCGAGTAGGTATAGTGTGAAAAATAATACGAAGAAAATATCAATCGAAATCGATAAACAATTTTCATAACAGTCAGTCGACGCGCGGAACAATGATCACCAGACGTTATATTCGTACGATTATTATAATATAGGTATGCAAGGTCTGCTGTGTCGTCTGCCGGATCTACAGTCTGAACTCAATTCAGTCCCTGAACACGCGCACGTGCGGTATATACGAAATCATATTATATATGGTGTATATTGTATACATATATAGTATATTATTATTTATTATACGTTTATATCGGAATACACGTGCGACGTCCCGTGTTCGCGTAGGTCGGCCTTTATCATTATTATTATCATTATATTATATATATTTTTAACGGTTAATTTCTTCTTGTACACTGCACACGCTTCGATCCCACGCGAAAACTACTCGACAAATACATAATATTATATAATGATATACATAGAAGACCAATTATTGTCTGTCGTCAGTCGGTATATATATAGGTACATTATTATACACTCGTATTCTTTGAATGTATTAATATTACGGATAGCAATCTCGTGTGCAGGGCGCAAAACGGAATCGAATAACGAATACACACAATACACATTGTGCGCGTACATTACAGAGATAAATTAAAAGAGGTTAGATTCATTATAATAATATACTAATATTATATTACCCGGAAAACGTTTCTCAAAGGATGCACGTGCGGGCGAATCAGTACAATATACGCACCAATCGAGTCCCGACGACGAGTGTCGATCGGATGGATGATGACAGGGTTCGCGCATAATACTCCTCGTAGGTACTTTGCTATATCCGTTACAGTTTACAGTTTATTTTAATATTTATCTTTAATTTTTCATAGTAACATCATAGTATGTAATACATGCATATATAAACAATAAAATAGATTTTTTTTATGTCCAGGACAATAAACAAAAATAATATATCATATTATTATTATAATTTAAGTCAGCTCGACGAAAATTCGCCACGTTCAAATAGGTACGATTATTTCAATTGTTAAAATAAAAACCGTTATTATTTATATGCCCTTGTGTCGAGTGTCTATAACTATACTATACATTGTCTATTAGCTTGTATTGTCGTGTATGCAGATATTCCACATAGTAATAATACATTGCTTATATATATTATTATAAATTATAATATACGTATTATATTTTTCAAAAATGTTTTACGCACCCTGATTTTCGGCTGAATTGTCGGAAAATCCATATAAGGAAGTCTTAACGTGGAATGAGCTGTTGAGATTTAATAATATATTATATCAGCGTGCACAACGTTCGGTCCAGTTATCCTCATTTTATATGCTAATATGTATAAATTCGGCAGCGAAGAAAAATAAATTGTGATTATCATAACACGATTATTATTAGTATTGTTAAACCTATACTATTGTGTTCACTGCTTGTCTGCTTACAACGTGAACAGTTTTCAGATTCTTTAATTTATTATACTATTAACTTTCTAGTCTATTCAAATGTTTTTGCCGTTTTTGAAATATGATATCTGATTCTTCCATAATATAAAAAAGTCAACCAATAAATATTTAAACAAACATTATCATCCTAAATATATAATTTTAAGGCTTTACTTATATACCGTATACGCAAGGCTTCTCTGGACGCTATTACCGACGAGGATCTATAAAAAAAACAAGGGCGGAGGAAAGGGCAACCCTTTCCTCGTAGACTGATGTCTTTAATAATTAAATTTAATTATGATATCGATGCAGTACATTTGTAATACAAATTTCAAATTAGCTATGGCCTATCTAATTGGTTTATGATATAATTATATTTAAACATTATAATATATGTAAGTGCATAGTTAGTATAAAACTATTGGCACTATAATTATATACAGTTTAAAAATAAAATTTTGTGTTGAAACTTCTAAGTAATACGTTCAGTATCTATAACTTATAATGGTACTCATTGATAAAATATACGAAAATGTGTAATTATTTTTGTATAAGCCGGATTTTTAACCGAGTTGCCAATTCCCTTCCTCCCCTACCCATAAATATGTTCTGGGTCCACACTTTACTATTAGTGATTCGCCGGGAAAATCTGTGAATTTAACACCCATATAGGTACCGTTTTCATAACACAGTGAACCAAAAAAGTATAAAGTAAAATATAAATTATATAGACATATAGATAATGTAGGTTTTTGTCCCTGTTCAGTGTTTACGCGTTCTCGTTTATAATTTCAACAACATTCGTGTATACTCATGCAGTTCAATGAAAAAGTGAAGGTATACCCAATTAATTGAAACAATAAGCTATAAGGATCACCGTTTTCATATATTGTTATTTTAAATTAATATCACTTGGATAAAGTGTATATTGGGTACACAAGCATACGTATCAACGAGAATATATTTTTTCTATGCACAGTTAAAATTTGTGATTCTTCCCATCAAAGCCGAGGCATAATATAGGTGCATACCTACATACTCGTGTATAAACACAATTTTATTTTAAAACATTTCTAACAATCGTATCTTTCCGAATTCATTGTACATTTTACACATTACAGGAGTACTTGTAGTGTAAATGAACTCGTAAGCTACCTATATTATGCTGTATAATGTATATATATAATAAACCTATACCTATAAGATATAACTATTGTATAACCGATAAAATTATTTTTTTTTTTCAAAACATATGCGCATAATGGATCAAAGATATATATGGACGACTTAGCTCGAGAATATAACATTTGGAGTGTTTGAACAGTATGACAGATGATTTTCGTAATAAAATTAAACCCTGTATGGATATATCGGCCGACACAGCACAATATAATGTTTACGTTGTGAGGTTTGCCAATTATATTATATATTATTTATACAAACGGTGTCAGGCATCGCATAAAGGCAGCCATGTGGCAAAAATCGAGTAAATTTTATGCGTGCGTAAATTATGTACATCAATCGGCAATATCAATTTATAGCAGTTTATTGCCATATTATAATTATATATTATTATTATTATTATATATATATACGAACATGTAAAAGGGAAAACGTATACACATTAATATGTAAATATTGCACTGGGCCGGAGAAAAATAATAAATTTTAACAGTTTATTGATCCCGACTGTGTATATATACAATACACATACACATACACATAGACACATATACTGTTTTGCAAGCCAATACCATTAGCGTTAATATGAAATTGTTATGACGTGTATCACAATAAAGTTTGGTCGTCTACGAAAATAGCGAGTACATTGTCGCGCGCTTGTAATCGCCAGACAAAAATACAGATCAATTATTAAGTATGCGTGGTTAATTGGATTTCAAAAACAAATATTAATTTGCTGGTGAACCGCCGAAAGTCTGCACGTGCTCTGCAAGATCAACAATGAACGCCCCATGACATTCACGTATAATTTGAACAATAATTACCAAAATATATCAGTTCATATTAATCACAATTATTTAAACTGAAATTTCGTTTTGAGAAATTAATTTGTTGATGTTTATTTATTGAATATTATACGATTTATGCACGAGCAATGAGCATATCATCGTATGTATTAATTAAATAAACTACAAGCATATAATATAATTCAATTTCGTAGATATAAAGTAACTGCAGACACTCGTCAAATATGTGTTTTATATTAATTATTGTAAATTATTTATCAACATTATTATGTTCTTTAAACATGAAAAAAATTTAGTGTACTTACCTTCTTACTCGATAAAACAATTTTATGATAATTAAAATCAATTTTAAATGTATTAAAAATGATCGAATAACATATAATTATTATAAATAATACCTTATCTTGTAGAAATAATAGAATATTAGATATATGAATTAATTATTATTCATTAGTATAATATTTTGCATGCTATTATTCGAATAAAAATGTTTTTAAGGTGCAGTGTACGTAACCTACAATATAGATTAGGTATATTAATATATTGTTATTTATTACGTTGAATAAAAACATAATTATTACGCATTATATGCATAAATTAGTTCAGATTATGAACAAAATAAAATTTAATAATAACCAGATTTGATACTATTTGTTATAAAAAAATTATACTAAAAGGTATAAAACTTAAGAATAATATCTAATAAATAATAACAATTAATAATTAATGTTATTCATGTACCAGCTGAGAATAAAGTATATATTATATATATATTATATTATTATTATTATTATAATATTAATAGTATATATTATTACCTATATTCCTATACATTATAAATATAATATGAATGAATAATGAGTTTTTTTTAACTAACTTATTGTTTAGCGGTTACCTAAATACTTTATACTACCATTGATTATACATTTACACAGTAATTACCTAATAATATTATAATCTATTCTGTAATCTGCAATGATACTACCTATAAGATAGGTTAACTTATCAAAAATACATAAGTTAGTAACACTTATTGTAAAAAAATGTCTTGTGTAAATTAAGTCAGTACCTACGTCCTATATTTTCAGGTCATTAGACTCTAATTAGATACAGTTTTTGTGTAACAGGTGTCCAATATATATGTATATTATACCCTTTGTTTCATTTCGTATAATTTAGTGAACATCAGATACTTAAATAGTAAACTCATATGAAAAACGAAAGTCCACGAATTGTATTCACTAGAACTTCAATTCAAAATTAACACTTGTCCATTTGTGTTTATCGCTTTGTAGCATAAACTTAGGTTATGTAGTAAGTATTACTACATACTTTAGTAGTAATACTTTAGTACATATACTTTAGTATGTAGTACAAATGAATAATGATAAACTAATAACTATAGATGATGCCATACTTATAATAAATTTTAAAATAGGTATAATGCGAATAATACGCGGATGTGATAAACAGCGAGTAATGTGAAATATTGTTGAATGAACTATAACTCATTATATTGTGTACTGTCGTTTTTATTTAGACTTTACAATATAAATAAAAACAAATTGAATTCGTATTACAAGAATTTTTTGTATCTCTAAGAACAAATATTTATATAAGAACTTATAAAAAGGCAATGCAAATAAATATGCTTTTAGAGTTTTGTAAATATTTAATATTGTAACCATCATTATAATTTCGTTTGCTGCCAGTTAAAATACGTAAACATATTATTACTTGTACCTTTAAGCTGTGAAATATAAACAGACTTTCTGAGATAAATAGATTTCACGGATAAACTCAAGTTATAATAAACAAATATATTTATGCGAATATCCATAAACTTCCTTGTAGACAAATTATTGATAAAAATTCTATCAGTGTTTGAAAATTTTTAAAATTAAAACAAATAAAAATAAACTCTAAAATCTTTATCCGCCATGTGAATTCTGCGTCTAAATATTCAAGTGGCATCTGCAGATATCCCAGCGATTAATATATTTTGAAATTCAATAAAATAACTAAAAATTAGTTTTAAAAAAGTTATTTTTCGTTTAATAACAAATATGAAATTAATATGAAATTTTTCCTATTAACTTAAAGTTCGTAAAAATAAATGCGTTTAAAAAAACAAAGTTGATCTCAATAAAAATTGGTGTTGCGTTAATTCCAAAATTATTTTTATTTTTTTTCTTCCTCATTATTTTGATGAGAACTGGTAAATTTTTACTTTTGATTACACACTCCAAAATGTCAACTAGATTCATAAAAAAGACAAATAGTTGCAATTTATACTTACAATTATTGGTGCAAGTTTGACTTAGATATTATATTACATGGAGGAAACGCATGGGACTTTATCTCTTGACGAATTTCATTACTAGCAAAACTTCAAATTCTACGACTTACAAATGTAAATTTTCTAAATTAGGATGGCTGAAGAAAATTGTATTTGTTGTTTTTTCCTTTTATACAAAATGTTATAATATAGATTCATAATCACGAAAAAATAAAGAGCGTATTTGTTATATTGTTTAAATGCATTATTCTTTGGAGAAATCATAAATAATATATATATATATCGATCGCAAAGGAGATATTATTAAAACTTCGAGCAAAGGCGTACATTTACAATTCATAAATAAAATACACTAGAAAAATTAAAATAATCTGATATTTGTTTATCTTGTTTATTACGACTTAATATAAGTTATAACTACCTATAATTTATTATTGTCATAAGTCAATACAAAACACGCTACCTAAGGAATGTTATCATTTCTCATGACGGGTGTGGGTGTAGATAGAACCTACTGGCTATAATTTTGTCTAATTTTATTATTATTTCATAATTAAATATTGATTTGGAACTATAATACATGTCTATTATAATCCTAATAATATTATAATTTATGATAATTTACAGTTAATAAGTCAGTTGAAAAACTAAACAATTATTAAATTTGTATACCTACAAAAAGTTTTCTGAGAAGGGTAGTTGTTTCTACTTGCCCTCTCGCCCTTGCAGGCACCATTAGGTTAGGGTTACTTTTTATGCACGTACAAAAATGTAACTGTATGCAGTTTTGTTTAAATAATAATAAGTGAATACTTTAAAATATACAATTTTAACGATCAGAGATTTTTAAGTACCTATTCCGTTATAAAATATCTTATAAAATTCGTAAAAAAAAAAAAAAAAAAATAAAAAAAAATTACCATATTGTTTTAATCAATTTGACAAAATAAGTGAGTTTGCCTAACCTAACTGAAATAACCTAGCTAACTTATAACCTAACTTAAAATATTTGAATGACTCATTTGTAAATTCTGAAAACCAATTTTCAAAATACATATTAGTATATTTCTAGAATCAACCGGACAAGGTCGAGAGGAGATGGAAACTTCATGAACATCGGCTAAATCCTACAATATCGACCTATAGATTGAACTTCACAGGCAAAAGTTGATATCGTATTGCTTGATAAGCAATTTGTACGACTGCTGTTTTTATATAATAATGTATTAAGTTATTGCAGTTATAATACATGTAGTACCAATATATTATTTCTGTC
The DNA here is from genome assembly GCA_009835225.1 of Aphis craccivora. Taxonomy (NCBI): domain Eukaryota; kingdom Metazoa; phylum Arthropoda; class Insecta; order Hemiptera; family Aphididae; genus Aphis; species Aphis craccivora. The sequence goes on along the minus strand of VUJU01003583.1, from coordinate 8,714 downwards.
AATGTTATTTGATTATGTGCTGCAGATCGCCCAGTTAGGCGTGTTGAAAAAACAGGGTGGAGTCTTAAATCATAAATATATCTTTATTCTTTATATTATGTACGAGAGAAATATGTTTTAATGTGATAGTTATTGTTTTGAATTTCGATTATATTCTATTAATATTATTAGAGAAAATTACGATTATTATATTATATTGAACAAAAAGGTCGATTATGGGTTATCATTCGTGAAAATAACTTTATCCAAGTGCACTGCGATATACCGATCTATACAATGTATAAATATAATACATGTATACACATTACACGCGAACGTGCGATATTATATAGTTATAAATCGTCGAACTTTGTATACATAATATCAAATATGTACATATTATATTATAAAGGTATGTACACTCGCATGATATATAGCACAACGAACAAGGTCCGCCAAGTGCGATTTTGGAATTTCATCACTGCACTCACTTGTACACACGGTACATCAAAAATATTAATTCATCTATATTCTATAACACTAACGCATACCTATATACTGTGTATTACATAGGTATAATATTTTATTTTATATTATTATGAATTATGATCGACTGTATATGGATTTAAATATCGTCTGTAAAACGTGTGTGATTCATAATCGTTTTTTAATATTTTTTCTATAGACGCGTATTTTATACATAAGCATAATAATATGTAATAAAATATTATTTAATGTTTACGCATGCGACACGTGATGGTTTATAGAATTTTTGAATCGTGATTGCATAGTATTATAATAATGTATACAGTAGTGTCATTTCGGGAACGTGGTACACTTTACGGTGTCGGGTTTTAATAATATAATATTATATTGCGTAATGCGTACCATTACAAAATTTCAAAAATTACATTCCGTGTAATATTTTACAAACATAACGCGTAAACCTTAAAATTTATTTTCTCCTACTGTACTTCGTAGTTTTCAATATTTTACATGTTTATTCGAGATCACGGTTTATTTTTTACGATACCGTTTGTGGTTTATAATATACAATTTCTGTTATTATCAGAATATACCTATTTTTATGCATTTGCAGAAAATAGAAATATTCAAATATGTAATATATCATATTATAGAATTCCACATTCTTGTCGGAAAAAACTTGCTCGACAAAAAGGTTTTTTTAAACAAAAACGTAGCCGTTGATATATATATAGGTACCAACTATATTAATATAATAGCTATAGTAGTTGATATATTATTTGATATGGTCGGGTCACAGTGTGGACGATTCTATATTTTTAAATAATAAATCGTTGCATTAGAAAGAGTTTGAACATACACTAAAAAACTATAAGTGGCTCGTTACGTTTGCTCATTACTATTTTATTGTCAACATTCTATACAGGGTGGTTCACTAAATATTCTCATCAATCTTTTATTCTTAAAAATATATTTTTTTAAATTCTGATTTTTAGAAGTTTTTTCATTTACTTTAAAGCCTAAGTCAATATTTTCAAATACTTAGTATTTTTATATAATTTAAAAAGTATTAAGTGAAAATAAAACAAATTATGGAAAAACACCCTTTTTTTATTGTGAATGGAAAATCAGGTAACTTTTTTTTAATTTTGATGCTTCTAATTAAAATTCCAACGAAAAATTACTGAGTTATTAAACTATATACACTAAAACACTAAAGATAATAATCCTCTATAACTTTTATATATCAAATACAAAATATAAATTGATAATATGTAAGTAGTATATTTAAATTTTTATTTTAGTTGTTATTTTACTTATACAAATTGTACATACCTATTATAATAATAATTACATTTATATTAATTATAGTAAAAATTTTCAAACCTACAACCTATATGTCTTATTAAAATAACTACTTATTAAAATTGTATAATTTCATAAAAACCGTGTTCTAAACAATTTACAGAAAAAAGGTAGTCTTTGTATGAAAAAATATATATAAAGCATATATTATATTACATTACCACAAGAAACTCCTTAAATTGCATACAAAATCTAAATATTTTAAAATACGATCCTTAAGTATACTTAAAGATACTAAAAACTAACTCATTAATGATGATGAGAAGTGAAGTGAAATCGAAGAAATGTATTTCTATTATAGTGTATAATTTTAAGTTATATTCAACTATTGTCTATTAGTATTTTGAGTGGCTTAGCAGTTACCCTCTACTATGATTTGTAAGTTGTAACTGTCTGTATTATAAATTTTAAAGTTGTCAAAAAATTGTTTGGTAGAATAATTTATGAATAGTTTAAAGCGACTAATTTGCTTAACGCATGATGGTCTTAGAGCTATATTAAATTTTTAATCTGTAGAGTGCACCACATCTAGCTTCTAGTATCTTGTCTGTTACAACATAAAGTACACTATTGAATAAGTAATAAGTAATAATTATGGATAAAACGCGTTGTGCCTATAGTACCTGTAATGGCAGTCTAATGTTAAGCGAATTACAAAAATTTTTAATAACATAAAAAATTCCATTTACATTTCTAATGGAAAATTAAATAATTATAAAACTATTTTACACAGTTGGGTAAAATTGATAAATAAATAATAATTTATAAGGAAAAGTCCAGGTAAGAACTACTATAATATATGTGTAATCGTAATAATTATTTACAACTTATGATAATATTTCCGATTAATTTATTGGTAGTAATTTGGACAAACTTTGCCAAATCAACTAGTTTTTATTGAACTATTATAATGTTACTTAAAATCAAATTTATTTTGGAATATAACTTAAGAAGTATTACATCTAATATCTATGCTAATAACTAATATACGAGTATAAGGAAAATCTGTTTTGTATAATAAAATGTATTCATCTTTAATGTAGGTAAACACGCAGGATTGAAATAATTTGAACGAGTAGTATAATTATTGCAAAAGATATAAGTTCTAAAAACATATAAATTTTCAATTTCGATTTATTGGTTGTGATAAAAATTGTATAGGTACATATAATTAGTATTCATACTTATAACTTCTATAGGCTATAAATATGTTGATTTTCATTGATGTTTTTTTTTTATTTGGCATCGTCCATTGATTTAAATAACTATACGCATCTATAATATAGGTACTAAACATTTACAAAGTAATTTGTTTAGTTATTATGAATTAGACAATGTGCACAGTCGCACAGGCATAAATGTATGCAGAATATTATTTAGGTACCAAGAAATATTATTAATTAATGATTTATTTTTACTGAAAATATTTAATCACATAGTATTTGATTTTTTTCCATAATTATATAAATTACAAAATTACCTTGATATTTTAATCAATTGTATATTTATTATTTATATCAATGAACGTTGCAAAATAAAAATTAATGAAATTCAACATAAATTTATAACATTTATTCATGTTATCAATTTTAATAGTTAATAAAGTGGATTTTAAAGTTTATACGGTTGGAGTTTTAATTATTTAGATATTTCAGATTTTTATTAAAGAAATTTTATTCTAACTTCATTAATAATTAACATATTAAAATATAATAGTCACAATACGTCAACAACATATAATTCATACTTAAGAGTCTTTATGTATTATTATTATTATTAATTTAATAAATACCTACTACCTATATGATAAACAGTCTAACTTCAATTATTCGCTAGGTACCTGATTAAAACCCTAACACCTTAACGAAGTAACGAATAATTAAATAGACAGTTAATCGGATGTATGGAAAAATGTTATATTGTTTTTTTTTTTATGAAAACAAAACGAATTTTTTTTCAAATTTTGTAAATTATTGTTATACGAGTGTATAATTTTATTATGAAATACTGTAATTTTCATTTTTGTGTACCAGATGTAGATGTTCCAGTTGTGCATAAAATGTATGTAATTGACCGCTTGACTTGGCGACCAAAATCAAACTGATATGCGATCGAGTAAAATAATCACATTATCGAATGAGTGCGCAGGAATTATCGAATTCTATTTTTAGTATCACGGACATTTTTAATAACGATAAATATTTATCATTTTTGACGATAAATATTTTTCATTTATTTAATAATATATTACGCACATATGCTTTTTGTAAACACAATCTGTAATTGTATATTATAATCTAATAAATGTTAAAATAATAATAACAATAATAATATTTATTTTTGAATATAATGGTTCCGCTGTACTGCTGTAGTAAATAACAATAAATAAGTTAAAAACAAAATAATGGTTAAGGTGTTTGTGAAATTCTTCATCGGTGATTAATTAATTGTAAATATAATATTATAACTACAATATATATGTATATACTATAGATATACAAAATTGTTCTAGCCATGCCAAATCCTTATAAAAATAATCGATTATTCAATCAATGTTTAATTTTAATAATATCTTATAAGAAAAAAAAAACAAAAATTAAATACTGATATTTCGATGGCGCATGAAATAAACACTTCAAAGCACACATACTTAGAAAGAAACAGTTATTTGACTTTATAGCCATATATTTTAGTGAAGCATACTACCCCAATTCTACTAATTGGCAATCCAAGATTATGTTAAAATAACAATAGAATAACCATTGTATATTAGTGTAGTTATTATATAATAATTATAAATTATAACTTTATTAGGTATTCATTATACATACCATGTTCGTCATCCGTTTGTGTGTATATCATATATTCATATCAATGATCAATTATGGTATGCGTACCTATTTAATTTACTGCTGCAAACTAAATTCTGGTTCTGTCGTGAGTCCTACTAATTCAGTTAAATATTTTTAGTAAAATTATTATTTGATTCAGCGTGACGTTTTTAATGGATATTCTATTACTCGCTATATGTTATTATTATTTTACCTATTCTAATTTCTGATGCTATATTACTCTTGGTCATAAACTATTTGTTTTATAGTCATATATTTTATCAATATAGGAAAAAAGGACACACGTCGATTAAATATATAGGAAATTATTGTTGTATTATAAAATATAACACATGTACTGCAGAATACAATGACTACAGGGTGCATTTTAATTTTTAACTCTCTTTATTTCAAAAATTTAGCATATTACACGTAATTCAGACATTATATACTGCCAGATTGTCGTATGTTATTATTTTGTATACCTACCCTTTTTTTTCCGGTGCAAGTATACAACATATTTTTATTTTAGAATGTTAACCTATATTTTTGTAATTTAATAACTTTAAGCTTATACCTTTTTCGAAATATTCATGCGTATTATGAACGTTGAATAATCAATGAGTGGTTATTTTTTATTAAAATAATTTAAAGTTTACCTAAGCATATAGTATTAGTGGAACACCACTGATTTATTTATAACTATTTTTTTTTAAAACCCTCTTTTCATTTAATTTCACTTCTCTTATTTAAGAGTAAATTGCTTATTAATAAAAGTTTATTTGTTTAAAACTTGGTACCTATTCATAATATATAAAAATATTAATAATAATAGTTTTTCGCTTCAGCTGGTTATAAAATTAAAAACAAACATTTAAATTACATAGATTAGCATTTAAAAACGCAGATACCAGCACAGTACTGTAGACATTTTAATAGAAACAAATAAACTTAATATATTTTGCTAAAGAACGATGGGTGAATAAAACAATAGAACAATATAAAATGTTCTAGTTGCATATATTATTTAAAAAAATAAAGTATCGACAAATTGAATGTACTTTTGGTATAGAAAGTTTTGCTGATAAAATAATCATCACAATAGTATGGATTTCAACGCTATACCTATTATATTATATTTGTTAGCTAAAAAAGACTTTTTTAATTATTGAAGAAATTAAATTCTACAATGGGACGTCAATTAAAAAAAAAAAAAAACTATATATTCTATTCTATATAAGCTATACCGTTACGAGTATTACACTTATTGATTATTACTGTGATTATAATTTGGGAGTTATGATGAGATAGGTTGTAATGTTATACATTTATAATGATGAACCCATTTAATAGTATTATAGTAATTAGTTTTATCTATGTTGCATTATAAACCCTTTTGTGAAGTTACATTGCGGTATGGTAAGTATTATAATATATGGTACATAGTAGTATAGAAACTGTCAAAGTCTGAGACTTTGGGACCAGTCTAAAACCAATAATTTCATAAAGCTCTAGTAGGATATATTTTGAATATTAGTTTATCATACTTTACGTACCGATATAATGTGTATACTAAATAGTAAATACTATAAGCAGTAAGTACTACGTATACTGTAATAGTGTAATGAAACGACGATACCGCTCAGACACTAATCGAAATGCACGTTGTGTTGCCTATTTTGATTTAAAAATTATTCAGGAGACGGTAACCTACCGATTTTTACCACTTATAATGTTACGATATTACAGTTTTCAAATATACTTTGATTTGCACACGCTGTACTGAAGAATACCATTGATTTTACTATAATTTATGATAATCATGTATATAGTATTATAAACAGAATGATTCACCGAGCATGCTCTTCACATTTTTTTTCTTCAATAACGCAGTTATTCAAAATTTGATTTTTGGAACTTTTAAATATACTTAAAAACCATATTTTAAAACTTTCGAGATTTTTTTTAGCACATTAGGAATATTCTGCAGAAATACAATTTCGCTGTTTTTCAAATGACAATCCCTCTTTTAAACAGTGCATAATTTATCATCAGATGATTTTTCTGAAAATGTTGACGTCTAAACATCAAAATTTATAGCAATTTTAAGTTATTTAAATTTATGTACGAATAAGAATAAAATGTGCATTATGATAATGTGTTTAGAAATTATGCTGTTTTGAACATTTTAGTAATTTATATTAATCTATCGGTAATACTAATTAAAAATGGATTAAATTATAATAATAAATATTAGATCCGATAATATATTTTATATTTTTGTAAAACCATTTTTAGGACTTTTATCTTAAACATTAACATTTTAATGACTGAAAAACTACTCGTTCGATTTTTGAATAAATTATATCAAAATTTTTAAAAAAAATTATCCACTAAATAGTTTACAGTAAAAAAGAGGGTTCTCATTAGAAAAGAAAAAATCAGAAGTCTGTATCACCACAGGGCACTCCCTATAAGTATAACCTATCATGAAAAAATCTCAAGAATTCCAAAATAAAGAGTATAAAAATATTTAAATTTTTCAAGAATCAAAATTTGAATAAATTCATTATTAAACGAAAGAATGGGGGTGAACACTAAACATGCTTGGATCACCCTGTTCATAATATCGTATTTAAAATCGACCACAAAACTATACCATTCACCATGTTTAATTATTATAATACGTTCACGGAATTTACAATAACTAGATATATAATAATATATTGTATACGCCGATCGTAAAAAACGAAATGGTCATTTCTACGTGCTGTTGCTCCTTGACAGAAATTGGTTTTTGCCACCAGCCCCTCACTGTACGGAGTCGAGTGCGCGCCGGGTCACGGGTCCGTTGGCGCACCTCGAACCGCGTATATAATAACGTGCACGAGTAACCAAAAATGACCGAGTAGATATATCGATGCCGCTGACCCATATCGGTATACACTGCCCGACTCGACTAAGACTATACCTATATCGTAACAAGTGCTCCGCCGTCTCGGGTGCATCGCGCATGCGAATGCTGCTCGACACGAACAGGTAGTTGTGTAGCCTATAGGCATTGCAAATTCCTTCCAGACGCGATATTCAGGTGAAATTTGGGGAAAATTTCGACCCGATTTTAAAGACGCACAAGCTGACGCTACTTACACTCTCGATCACGTAATTGTATTTGTATTGATAATAATAATTAGTCTTGTATATTTTGTATTCCGGTATTTGGCACTGTACAGGATAATAGTTAAAACGTCTTTGATTTGTGAGCGTTTTGCCGCTGATCGATTAATTTTAATTCCTCGCCTATATAATACATATTATGCTGAACGCATGTATATTATGATACACAAATAGGCAGGTAGGCGAGTACGCGCATATATTATAATACTGATGCATTAAACTGAAATTGAAAATATTAAAGTTTAAAACATCCAAAAGGATGAAACAGCTTATAATATGTCTGATGCAAATAATTTTATCTCGGTTCCGCTCACAACAAGCGCAACCATAAAAATAATAAAATGTTATACAATTATGGATTACTTACTCGTATTAATAATTATTATAAAGTTATATTTATTTTGCAGTATGTTATATAACTATGTCATATTATCATAGTTACTGTGGTGTTATACCTTAACGCATCATACACACACACATTTAAATGATATTCTTATATTTTATATAACAATTTATGAGAAATTATAATCGTATATTTGAATGTAAACTGCGCAAATGTGTTTACGAGAAAAAGAGTGACAATATATCTGCTTCTTAGACAGCTATAAAATTATTATACTTAACTACTTGTATTTTCTGAATCTGAATCTAAAGCGTTAAGCAAGAATGCGTTATCCGCGTTCGTGTGGGCATTATAAACACGATAACCATTGCAGAATATCATTTAAAATTAAAATTTAACCTAACGAAGAATTCGGTTAGTTGGAGTGAACTTATCATTGTGTAAATCACTGTTGTATGTTAAACATTTCAACGTGTGGTTTTAAAAAATCTATGATATTTTAAGAATTATATCATGTTTAGAATGTGATATTA
>VUJU01003581.1:1820-24765 GCA_009835225.1 Aphis craccivora | reverse complement strand
AAATGTTTGTATAAATAGCTAAGAGTTGAAAATTAAATACAAGATTTTCCATAAGTTTAGCTTATAATAATTATAAAAAAACTTAAATTCTGGTATATTCAGGACATTAAAAAAACATAAACCACCTTTTTCACCAACCCATTCAAAATTATATTCTAGGTTGACAAATCCGTTAGAATCGTTTTTTGTATACAATGATAGGTATCATTGGATTCAAATTTAACACTCCTTTAATATATAATAATGATCCTTACAGCACCTAATGAACAGCAGAGCGGTACCCACTTACTCGCTTTTTTATCTTTTATTATTGTTTTTTTTTTAACTACAATAAATTATTTATTCTAATTTTTTATAACACAGTATATCATTTGAGAATTTCTCGAAATTGTTCGTGATTCCATAAATTATAAAACCTAGACACTCAAACATTGGTGATAATTTGGGAATGCATTATTTATGTGTATAAATATTTTTTCATTGAGAAAAAAATGTATTATTTATATCTGTATTTTGTTTGGTTGACTTAAAGTAAAATCATGTCAACGTTAATTTAAATAAAACTAAAAATATAGGAAAAAAAAAACATAAATAATTATGTCAGATGATAAATTTTACTTACCATTAAACTCTTGTAGTTTGTTGCTATAGATTGTATGTTATAATTTAATTCATTTCACTAAATATAAAGTTAAAGTCTTGTAATAAATTATATTATTTTGATGTGTATAAATGATATTGTTATCAGTAGCTAAAAGAAAAAAATTTAAGTTGTTAGTAGTTTTAAGTATTTTGGTATTATTTAAACATTTTTAACTATTGAATAAAGCTATACGGCATTTTATTAACTATAAAAATGTATTTTATGAATTGTTTTAAATTTTGAAAGTATCAATGAGTGTTTTTATTTTACAATAAATTGTGTAGTTTTTGTGTCTGTAATCACGTTTTTGAATAATAAAAATGTGTCAATCTATAACTTTGTGTTATTATAATGTTTATTATAATAAAACGATTAAAAAGACAAACGGGATTAATTACAGACTTAAAAAAAAAAAATTAATATAGATAAGTCTTAAATCAGATACTACCAATTTTAATTGTATTTAGTGAAAATAAAAAATATCAAACAACTAAACTTGGTACTACGTGTAATCAAACGCATCGGTTAATAAGACGAAGCAGTACTATCATATAATGTTGTGCGTAGTTTAAGTATTCTTAAGTTGTGCGAACATAGACGCATTGTTATTACTATATTATAATACACATAATAATATTATGTATATAAACTTATTTTCATTTTTAACCAATATTTTAAGGAAGTTTATTGACTGTCAATGTTTACCCTAAAGTTGACATCACTCCGCTATGATGATAATAAAACAATGTTAAAATATTCGTACAGGGTTAACTAAACCATTCGGTTATTATGAATACATAACAATTATTATGAAATATGATCGGGGCGAAACCTAACTTTTATGTGATCCAATTATATCGGTACAGAATAGAGGGTACTATACAATATTATATCATATCAACGTGTATCGTATTATGTCACCATGCTGCATGCTTTAATAAATTAGGTACCTATCTATTTTTCACACAGAAAATGAGACATGACAAATTTATTTTATTTGATCGAAATAATGTCATAATGATATAATACAAGTATACAACAACAATTATTTAACTGCTGTTCAATTCACTACCTACGGAAAATATTTTGTAACGTGTAAATTCAATTTAATATCACGTATTCGCGTGAGCAGCCTATTAATTGTTTTATCTGAAATAATCATTTTCATTTGTATATTAAATGCAATCAGGTTATGCATGAATGCACGATTAAGCTCAGAACGCAGAAACTATAATATTGTACTAGATACTTATAAAATTTTATATTTTACAAATTTTAGACTGAGTTTTTAAATTGTTTTTCTTAGTAAAATGTTATCTTTGATGTTTTACTTGTATATTATCATAATATTAATAACTCCGTCAGGAAATATATGTTTATTTTGATAGCTCGTATAATTAACTATTGAATATTTTTAAATGCAACGAGAAAAAACAAATTTTACTGAAGATTGTTGCCAACAGTTAAAAAAGTAATATACTACTATACGATCGATGATAGCTACTTATATTCTAGACTATTTATTTTTAGACTAAAAATAAATTTATTTGATAAAACAATAGATAATAGTATACATATTTATGAAATCATTATAAAATAATTATAATTTATTAATTATATATTATAGTAACTAAAACTCAGATATTTTACCAAGAAATGAACTCTTAAACTAAAAAAAAAAAACTGTACTTCTTACTTTATACCTAATAGATGTTTATTGCACCGTAATACATTGTTTTATATTTAAACTCGTTAATTATATTAACTTTACTTAAATTGACAATATTTCGCTATATTTTTATGACTAGATATGTTCATTCACGGATTAATAAATTATTTTTTGTGTATTTTCACACTAGAATTTCAAATAATTAATAAATATTTTTTAAAGATTTATCAAAGACGTAATATTTACAAATATTACACGTTTATATATAAATTAAAATTGTATTATAATAAATAGTTTTTAATTTATAAGGTATAATTGGTTAGTGACTAATAAAAGTATATGAAATTAATTTAGTTAGTAAAAAAAGTGCTAATGAGTAATAAAATGGTCTTAAATAATAATAAACAATTAAATTTTTTTTTGCAGATAAAAAAATAATAATATTAAAAAAGTAATTATTCGTGTCAAAGTCTCAATTAAGTTTTTCATCTTAGTATTTTTGTAATTTATTATAATTTTTTATTTGTGTTTGACATTCTGATTTGAAAAAAAAAAATAAATATTTTCTCTCAATATTTAGGGTGGGTTTTTGCAATATTTTTTATCTAATTGGTATTTTTAAGAGACAAGAATTCTATCTGAGTATATATATTATATACATATTATAGTTCCGCATATATTTTAAAATTTCTTGTACTTATAGTATACAATCAACAGAAATTAAAATTTTGGTTACAGTATTGTAGCTGTGCAATAAAAAGGAATTATTTGTTTGAATTGTATAATTATTTCTTTTAAGCATAAAAACCATTGCATCATTGTTAAGTTATTACAATAATAATAAAACAAAGATATGTTATAGATAAAATATTACTTAATATTAGTTCAATAAATAACAATATTTAACATGAAATTAAATTAATTAGAATTACGCAATATTTCCCATTTTATCTTTTTTCAAACCTACTTTGGCTTTATAATTTAATTGTTTTAACTTAATTTATTTAATGATAAACAAAATTTCAAATTAATATAATAATCAATTGGATATTAGTAAAAACGAATCTTAATACAAAGTTAAATAAAATAATACATAGTTTCTTAATTTAGTTAGAAATTCAATCACCAAAGCACGGTGGACATAATATTATTATACGCTTTAAAATAATAAATAAATGAAAATAAAATAAATTCGGACTGTTTATAGATTAATACTAGATATAACAGCGATTCTTAAACTAAAGTGTAAAAATAAATATTGTTCTTTACAATATATATAATATATATACATACATATATATATATATATTAAGTCAAAGACAATAATAAATTGATTAGCTTGATACAATTACAATGTAATATGTGTTACAAAACAGCGCATATAACTTTATTTGTTGTTGTTGTCATACAATAAATGATTCATTGTGTTTTTAAATTAAAGGTATGTGAACAATATTTCTTACTGGTTACTTTCATATTTATGAACTAAGAATGCTAACTTTAAAACTTATATAGTGTCTTCCTCCAGTACAGTTTTCCAATTAAACATTTGAGATATAGCCCATAATATTCTATGGCAATACTGTTATTACTCAAAAAAAAAATCAAAAATGAATATCTAAAAATATAGCATTCGCTTATATATTTTTCTAACTATTTACTATCATGCATACATTAAATCTACGTACCATTAATCATTAATCATCGACAATTTTCAAGTAAATTTTTAAAGTATTTTAATTAATTGTCAAACAAGTGTAACAATATTTAAATTACTAAACAAACAAATTTAACCAAAACTCAAAAACTTGAAATGTTTAAGAACGTTGAATGAATACCTATTTGTACACATTTGTATTGTACGTTTCTGTAAATTGTTTGAGTTTTTGAATTGTTTTAGTTTAAAAAACCTAATTTGTTTTAGTAAATAAGCCAATTAAAATTAAAATTTAAAATTTATCAGAAGGTGTAAATTGGTGTTTTCTATTTAGGTCTTGTCATGATTGTTACATAGACATCATATTAGAAGTATATACATATTATCTATTGTATTATGTCTTATAAACATAGTATGTACATTATACTGACCAGTTAATATTAGGTCCTCCAAGTTTTGTCGCACATTAATTATTGTTGTAAGAATACGGCAAAATAACAATATGTAAGGTAACTCCAGTTCTCCGGGATTACCATCACGCACCAATGAACTCCGAGATAGCCCCACATTTTTGTCCGTAAGTAATAATACAATTATGCATTAACAATGATTAGACCGATGTATACTTATTTGTAGTATAACGATCCTCAATAACTGTCATGCTCCCGAGCTACGGTTATAATATATTCAATGGAAACTACCTTTTCCCTGAATATAATATATTTAACTGGTTGTTTAATGTACTAAATTACAGCCTTAAATATAATACGTATAACTATTTTTGGAATGGTTACCTATAATATTATAAGTCTTGACTCACGAGTAATGAGTATATTCTAAAGATTCTGTACTAAGATAATGTCGTATTATTTAATATTATTCGTATAAGTTCATTGATTCATATGAATACTAAATTAGTTTTAAATTACAAACAAAAATATACAACCATGTAATCGTAATTAAAAATTCATCCTAATGGCATAGTTAAATTAAAATTGTGTACCAAAACTAATAATATAAAATGAACAATATTATTTTTTAGTTATAAACCGATAACTAGGTAATTTATAATGTTGCAAAGACTAGTATAAAATAATTAAGTTTAACAGTTATTTTAAAAATTATAAATTCAAAGAGATATACTGTCCTAAAAAGACTGTAATTTTCAAAATATTAGTGTTATACAGTATACATTTCTATCCATATATTATAATTATGTATAAAAACAAAGGAAATTGTTCTGTTGTATAAATGATTTTTTTAACCTCGCAATCGTGTGGGTAGATGATTAGGCGTATTAAAGTTTAATCCAATGATAAAAATTGCGTATGGTAGAAAAATTTGAGGTGTCGCTTATTTACAGAAACGGTGAGTTTGTCTTTATTTCTAACAATAATTTATACCTACTTAAATTATATAATTATCAGTGATTTGTTTTTTTAGATTGAATTCATAATTTATTATAGTATAAGATTATATTATTTTTATAAATTTAACAATTAAAATTAATTATTGATTTAAAACGATCAAAGTCAATATTAATGCACAATAGAATGGATTAAATACCTATGTTTGTATTTAATAGCTTAAACTAGTCAACATATTTTGGAAAATTCTTTGTTAATTTAATCAATAATATGACGACATGAAATATCAAAACAAATTCAAGTCTAAACTATTAAATTAAATTAAAATAACATAACGAAAATAGGTTTAGGAAGAATCGTTATTCTAAGTTCAATTATCTAGTTTCATAAAAATTTGAATTTAATACACTTATAATTACTATACAACGCGACTATTTATTTCCGATATCTCTAAATAATTTGTATTGTATCTAAAATATATTTTTTAAATATTTCAAATATGTATTTATATCAATATGTTATTATAAACTTTTAATTGTTTTCTCAAACAATGTTTATTTGATCTAAAATAAGTGTAAATGAAAATACTCTCATTTCAACTGGTTTGTTTAAAAGGCAGAAGAAATTTTCCTCTTTTAATCATGTAAAGTACCGACCAGATCTACTTTATCAAAAACAAACGTTGCGTATACAATTTTCTTAATTAATTAATTAATTTTTTTTTTTTTGAAAGAACGTGAAAAAGTACCGTTAGGAATCTAAAACAATATTCAATTAGCCAGTCTGTTACTTGATAATAAATTTATATTAACAGTCGTGGTAATGAAGTCATTAATTATACTTACGTAAATTTATCAATAATGAACTATTGAAAATTCATTTTTAATATATTTTTTTAGTCTTTTGCACACCTATCCTAATCTAACAGAACTTTTTTATTTATAGTGCACACAATTTTTTCGTTTAGGTGAGTAGTCACTTTTTTCAGTAAAATAATGATGGATAACTAATTATATAACTATATTGATGTTTAGTCTAAAATTTTAATAAAACCACCTTATAATTAAATCGAAACAATAAAATGTTTGAAAAATCGTATAAAAATATAAACATATATACAATGTAGGTAATTGATTATATAAATAATAATATGTCTTAAAGTGATAAAATTATAATAATTAAAAATATGCAAACAATTACATGTTTTCAACCCTTAGGTTGGTTTATAATTCTGTTTATGTTTGTTTGAAAGGTTACTTATTATATGTTTTAGTTATTTATGACATTTTACTTGATTTATAAATGTCAAGGTAAATCTCCTTGGTTATAATCTATTTCTAACATGCCTTTTTTGTGTTTCATATGTAACTCTTTTGGCTATCTTAGCAGTTAGCGTATTTCCAGCCATTTTTTTTTTCATCTTAATAAAGTTTAATACAGTCCATCAATCAATATATTTCACTGACTATTTTTAGTACTTCTTTCTTGGGTTTGTCTAGCTTATCTTTTAAATGAGACTCAATCACATCATATCCTATGGCTCTATTAGTTTTTGTCAGATTCGTTTAATTGACGTTTATAATCAAAGTTTCATAACCATAAAATTGTATGCTTCTCAGATCTAAGTTTGATGAGTCTTTTTGATACAGGATTTAATTTCCTTAACGTTAACAGTATGATTTTATTGTTATTATTATTATTGAAAGCTGCTTTTCCAATTCAATGCATTTATGTGATATCTTAAACGTTTTTATCATCTAGCGTGACCTTGCTCCATAAATATGAAAATGCTACAATATTTTTTAGTATATCTAGTAACTTTAATACAAATCATCTACTTTATTATGTTCTTATTTGAACTTACCAGTAGGTATTTTTGCATTCGTCTTTCTCTGACAAACATTATTTACTCTTCAATTGTTATTTCAATAAAGGTTAGATAATATTAAGTCTTAAATTACTGTTTTCAAACTTTTATTTTTATCTTTACATTAGTTGTTACCTATTTATTAAATAACCTTCCATTATCCATTGTAATTGGCAATTATTATTATTTTCGTAAATACTTTTAACGTACATGTTATCAACCCAGAATTTTCAACTGCTAAAATATTTTTGTTTTTGTATTTTTTTGGTATGGCCACAATATTATGTTTTTACAATAGTCATTAAGTAGTAAGTACTTCACTAGTTCGAATGAAGTAATTGTATCTTTTACTATTATATTGCTAAATTGTAGTAGTTTCACTATTATATTGCTAATTTCTGGACGATGTTTTATTTTAATTACACTTTAAGCATATTAAAATTTTTTAATTTCTTACTATATCATTAATAATAAACAAATAAATTAATAAAAGAAAAATTATAAAATATTTTTAGAAATAAAAGCTGACAAAATATGATTATTACTTAGAATTGTTTTTTTTCTAAATAATAATTTATTATTGTACCTATTCAAATGCAATATATCTATTACACAATACCTAAGATACAAATTCAAAATATATTATAGAGCAAGGCGAATTCACTGTTTTTTTTTTTTTTTTCATAACAGCTGTTATAATAATATAATATTAAAATGTTGTATTATAATTTCCATGTATGCTAGTATTTGATATTTTTATTCTATATAAAATAATAATATGTATTGTTAACCAATTAAGACATGTATCATAAATTTAAAATTAAAACTATGTTAGGTTGTACTTATAAATTAGGATAGAGAACAAAAGTGAAAATATATACATTTTAAATAATTTATGTTGAACAAAATATGTATTTCCACAAGACGTATTCTCAAATTTCAATGGAAATTGTATATACCTACCTTTATTATTTGTGGAATGAAGGTAAAAGCTTATAATGATATTTTTATTTTTCAGCAAACTTTTGTAAACTTTATCTTGATAATTTAATTCCTTATGCATATTATAAATTATTATTCAATTACAAGTAACTTCGTAGAAGTATAAAAAAAATACTATATCTGCTTAAACTTAGAAGTATTGATATTAGTTATCCTTGTCTGTGATATATTTTATCGTAGTAATAATCATATGCACAGTTATTAAATAGATCTCTAATTCTAATTTTGTAAATTATTTTATAAATGGAGCAGAAATTCGCAGATCTTTTGCAGTCGCACTCAAAATATACTAACAATATTACAAATCTGTGGTAATATGGCAGAACTTATTATGGAATTGTTTACAACTTTTGGTAAAATACAACTTACAAATGATATTTATTCCTCCCTGCTAACTAGATGTATATTAACTTAAATCTAATTAAGAAAATAATAGATATTTAGTATAACTATAGAAATAACATGAAAATAATAGCATTTTAGTATCAATTGAGAACTTAAATTGTATTTTATCAAAAGTTGTAAACAATGAAATATTAACTTTTGTCATCTCATCAAAGAGCGATACCAATTAAAATAAACATATATAAAACCTTACAACACTCCAAAAATATATGTATCTACATCCCTCCTAATTGCATCTATGATAATAATCCTAAAATAAATTGCTTTTATATTACCATTTATGCTAACCCAATTTAAATCGATATTCTGGATAAACCATTATTTTCGAAGTACAAAAATAATTACGATTTTTACGTCTATTAGTTATGATTGATTAATGTGTTTTAAAAATGTATTTTAGTGAGGTTTCTAAAACGTATATTGTATATATTAACAAATTTTACATAATTTAAATTTAAAAAACATCCAATATAGATTTTTGGACCAATACTTAATATTCATATTATGCCAAGTCAAAAATGTAATGTATATCCTAAGCAAATGATAAGAAAAAAAAAATTTAAAATTTCATATTAATTAAACTTGATAAAATACAATATTATTTGTTAACAAATCAAAATCTAATTATTTTTTAATACAACTTAAATTTAATATTCTTAATAATAATATTTTAGAGATATATTATAATATTTTTGTTATTCATTATTAAACAAAATAATAATTATAATTATGATAGGATTTTTTTTTTTACATATTGCTCTTGTGTATGGTACATAACTTTAATTTGTAGGTATAGGATATACTTTTCAGAAAGAATGCCAGTGGTTAATTTTGATTTTAATATAATTTTTACTTAATATGCTTATAACATTTGGATCACATATTTTTCCTAATAAATAGGTAATTTTGTAATTTTATATGTATATATATATATATATATATAAACTATATATTTATATATAGATGATGTATAGTATATGATTTGAATCTGAATTTTATTCTAATACAACAGTCGTAAGTATCTTAAAGTGGTCGAATCCGGGCTATGGAACGTATAAAATTAGGCCTTCAAAATATCCCATATAGCTTGTGTAATATATTACCATAAAGATTTGATAAAAAAAAAAATTTTGGAAATTAAACGATTTTTTCACTTTTGGCTGCCTTAAGTACCCATTAATATACCAGAAACTACTCTCAAAGTTGAATATTGAAGTATCTTGTCTATTATCGATTAATGAGTACGTATTTACATCTATTTTACAAATTGATTGTCAACATCGTTATGTTAAAAATCAAATATTTAAAAAACACATACTAAGATTTTAAAAAAACAAATGTATTAAAACAAAACTATTGAAACTATATATCTTACATAACACTTCTTCTAGATTTTTTTCTTTGTTGAAAATAAAATAAAATAAATATTTCTAATGGATTATTTTATAAAGATTACGAGTATTATATCATAATATTATATTTTTAAAAATAACTCAAATTTATTTTAAAAATAAACGGTAACATGATATTTTATAGCAGCTAAGTATTGAGTACCTACTCGTCTGAATAACGAGACAAAGCGAAGCGAAGCGGCTCATCTCGCCACAGAATGGTGGTGAATATTATTAATTTTTATTCAATTACAACTCATCACATTCGTATAAAAGATAATAATCAGAGCAGTTTTTTGGTTAAACCAAAACTTGCCAAATTTGTCCACGTGTTTTTTCTAATTCACTCTTAATGTTGAAAATTTAAACAAATTTAATTGAAAAAAGATTATGACCGATAAAAATACGCATAAGTACACATGAACATCGTAAACTATCATTATTTAAATTAATTACCAATCATCGTATCAATAATTCATCATTCAAATCATTTTACTTTACACTCCATTCGGAATTGAAGAAGGTAAAAAATACACAATAATTTCCTATTCATATAATATGCATACACAATTATAAATTGTATAGATATTTACACATAATCGCTGTACTTGAGCAGAATTGAGAGCATCCGATTAGAGAAAATCAAAATTATTTTTATTCAAAAAATCTTATAACGGAAATTAATCGTATAACTTGGTTTCATGTGCAGGTAATTCTATTTTGACAACTATTCATGCCTTAAAACTTTTTTCAATAATATCCGGTGTAGGTAATTATATCGAGGTTTTCATCATTTTATAAGTGAATACTGCATATTATGATATTTAAATGTAATAATATTATACAAGACTCCATTGGAAATCGCCTTTAGCATTTTCCGTCTAAATAGCTTATCAATATAATCATTACTCTGCATTGAGCACGCTCCCATAAACTCTAAGACATATTATACTCACACACATCAGCATCAGCATATTATGAATTACTGGAATCGGTACTTTGTTAGATTTATTTTATGAGCAGTTTATATGGCTTTCAATGTTTACTTCCAAAAATAAAATGATGGAAACAAAAATTATTATTTTAATGACGTATACTAAGGTTTATAATTTGTACTGTATGCGGTTATTAAAGTAAAACGTAAAAAGAAAATATAAAATATTCAATAGAAATTCATTGGCTTCACCTAATTATTAATTGTTATGTATTGTGTGCATTGTGTATTCACTAATAATGATAATAAGTTATTTCATTAATAGTGTGTTTTTGATATATTTTATATCAACATCTAAAAAGGTAATTTATTTTTCAGTATTTTAAGCAATATTCATTTTTACGAGTATATAAGAAACAATATCATAAAAAAATTGTTCTAAAATTATTTGATTGAAAAACTCATCAAATAATTAAAAACTTATTCGTTGTAAATAAATAAACCGAGTCTTCTATTTGTAAAATGTGATCTATTTATATTTTAAATTATCTATATTACGGCATTTAATAAATAATATAAATATCTAAATCTAGAGAGAAAATGTATTTAAAAATGAGTTGTATTTTTGAGTTATAATTGTTCTTGTTAACACTGATATACTGTATTTTTTTTAATACATATACCTATTATACTGATAAATGTATTAATCAAAAATAATTGTACAATGACAACAACAAATCTAATACATCTATACCAATGTACTATTTATCTTCAATTGGTTTATTAGTTATTTAACTTAAAGTACCTATCTAAATTGTCATTGAAACATATATTAGAAATAAAAAAATAACTGTTTATCTTTCAAATGCATACAGTTTACGGAGAATAAAATAAAGTATATTTTTCATAAAAGATAAATTGTGTGTAAGTGTAGTGTATGCAACCATAAATACTGCTACTTTTGATGGACGTTGTTTGATGTAGGGCCCTGAACAAATAGGTTTATTCTATCTAATATTTATTCAAAATAAGTAATTTGGTAGTAGCATTTCTACATGATAAAAAATAATAATTTCTGAGTAACCTTTGACTTTTATCCCCAAAACTAATAAATACAATTATGGACTCTTAAAAAAATCAAGATAGTATTTTCCAATTCAGTTATGATTTTATACAAGACTTCATTAATTATATCCAACAATATTATTAAAATTAATTGAATATTAAATAAATGTATTGCCAACCGACCTAGTCAAATAGGGAGTACCTATATAATTTATACAGTATACACATAATTTTATTGCATACTAAAATTTAACTTATATAACAATTTTATTTTGGTGTATTCTAAATTATTATTAATTTTTATTAATGTGGTTTTTTCTAAATACCATAATTTGTTAACTTTCATTTTAAAAAATATTACATTAATAACGTTTTTTGTGCGTAAATTTAGTTAATTTATTTTATACATTGGTATTACTTGCATTTTACCTCATACAAATTGTTCGAGAAGAATATAATACATGTTTATGAAGTTGTTTTAATATATCATGTATTTTTAACAATAATGTTCTGAGAAAAACCACACTTAATTTTAGTTAAAAATAAATAATTTTGTTTTTCACCGTTCCAAAATATTTTCAATTAAATATGAATAATAATAATTTCAAATGTTTTTAAATACAATATTGTATAATACATAAATGAAAATAATATTGAATGATCTTTGATTAGTATCTTAAGACATAAAAACTTCCATATTATAAACATTGTTACTACCTAGCGTTTGATTTAGTGTTAACTGTGTTTATGATGTTGTAATTAAAAACTTAGTCTTTATATAAAACGATAGTAAATCTTCTTTTGAATTAAAATACAGTAGGTATTATTTCATGAATGGTTATTTTCAAATAGCACGAAACATTAAATATTTTTCTCTCTACATTTTTATAATTTCTTATTAATAATAGGTGTTTAAAAAAACGAATTAATTTGTATTAAATTAAATATTTTGTATGTTAAATTTAAACACAAACCCATTGGTGGCAGAAAATTGTGTTAATGTTAATTATTGTTAATTAAATAAATATGTTAAACGTTTTTTTTTTTTCAAACCGAGTATTACTGTAAATTGGAAATCCATTTTAACTATTCAATTTTTAAAATATATTTAGTTTTGTGGCAATTTATATAAAAAAAAAAAAAAAATATCCCTTTAAACAATATATATTTTTTTTTACATGTTTAAGCGTGTATGAGCCTAAATTTTACATTAGTTTATTTTTACATATATTTAATATATGTAATATATATAATATAATATACATAATTAAACATATTTTTAACTCAAATATGATTTTTTTTTTTTATAAGATTACAGACTAGTGAATTGTTTTCATTGGGAATATTTGTGATATACCAAAATTAAGTTTTATTTTGTCAAAAAATATATCATAGAGTGGTCGTCTTACTGCATGGAATAGTAAAATGAACCTAAAACCTAAATTTATCTTAAAAACAAAAAAGAATTATAATATAATATGAATTTTAATTTGTTTATGTGTGATGATATATATGATAAATAATACATAAAATAAATTGAGCTTATTTGTAGTTTAATAAATATTAAATATTATGTATTCTAATTTATAAATATTATGGCACTTATTTTGTAAGACAATTGTTGTGTATAATATTTCATTTTTATTTGTATATTAAAACAGAGTTTTTATTATCTTATACGTTAATCAACAAATCTACTGTATTTTATATATACCATATAAAACACAAAGAACTATTTTTACTTACGTGAAATTAAGTTTCTGAATCAGGTGTTGTAGTACTCATATACATAATATATATTTAACGCTGTTAAATCTTAAACATAATAATTATAAGCAAACACTATTGCAGAAAATCACAATATTCGGAAAAAATGTAAAATTTTTCGGCTTATAAAATGTTTCTTGTGTACATTTTACAAAGATGTCAATACATTTAATAGCTTAAGTAAGTTTTTGACTTCTATCATTATTTGTGTTTGATTATTTAACTAACCAGTAGTAGTATGTAAATAAAATAATAACAAAAATATAAAATATTTGAATAAAACAATAAAATTATTAGATGAGGAAATATAATAATTATAATTATCAACCATGACCATGTTTTAAAAATATTATTTTGTTAAGGATTTTCGTGGAGCTCCATGATTATATACCTATATTATGCATAATAGTATTTCTATTATCGTCATTATCATAGTTATCATAATTATTTATTATTATTTTATGCTTGCCAAACGATATGGTTGTCTTCCGTGCGTCCCTGGAATTTATTATTATATCGAATTTAATGATAAGGGAAAGTTTAAATTCTAAAAATGTACACTGTTAATCCGGTGTGGTAATTAATAATGCTTTAGTTGCATTTGTCCTGTCGTCCATCACACAATACCATAGTATTTTGAAATAAGTGAAACAATTCCAAGCAGGCGATACTGTCGTATTATTTATCATCGTGAAATAGGTGAATTTAAAATTTAATTTACTTATATTATAATAATTTATTTTTTAAGCTCAGATTTGTCTGCACCAAGAATAATTCAAAATCTAAAATCACTGATGGTGTTACAAATGTTTCAATTATTATTATTATTATACTTCATTACGATTTACGCTTAATATATAATATCATTAAAACACATATTTTAAATATGATAGGATAGGATAATAACCTGTATATGTCTCTGTACGATATATTTCGAGTAACTTACATGTGAACTATTCTAAAGTGACTGTGTGATCCTGCGGATTGCAACGATCGCACAGTGGTGCCGATTGATCCGAAAAATACTTTGCGAAAATTATAGTAGAAAAGTGACAAATGGCTGTCGAACGAAACAAAAAAAAAAAAAAGATACGAAAACAGTGTACGGAAATGTGAATCGCCGAACGATACGAACGAGCGCACGATTGAACGTAGTTGTCCGACGACCGTTGCGGCATTTACCGTTATCCGAACGTTACTGAACGACCGTATCCTAGGTCGAAACGACGCGCGAGCACTTTGTCGGTGGATTCCCGCGCCATCTGTTGAAAACGTGGGATTTTCGGTCATATATATATATATATATATATAGTGTATTTTATTTTTGTTCTTCTTTCGGTCGGACAGTAAGCTTTTATTATTATTCCTTGATGTTTTTTTCCCTATCCTTTTCGTCTTTCAATCTTTTTTTCCCGGTTTTTAAGTGCAAACACCTATTATGCTTGCGGCGGGTAGTACTGAGTATAATATATTATACACCACTACCAGTATTGTCGTAGGTTTGCGACGCGCTGAGTAGACTTGATGATGAATGAAATCGGTCGACGAGGTCCGTGTTGAAAACAATAACGACATCTCCGTGTCACGGGGTGAAAAAGTTATATTGCTCGGTGATCGAGCGGACGAGGTAAGGGGAATATACCTCCGACACTTTTCGACGACCGCGAACTAGACGGGTTTTAAGTAAAGAACAAGTGCTGCGACTTTACACCATCCAAACGATGTACACGGATGGCGATGTGTCACAAAATACGTTTTTTCAGAGATGACACATATTCCATTAATATAATATTAATTTATGCGTGCGATATGAACACTCATCCACGTTGTATTGTATAATATATTTTAATATTTCGTAAGGCTTTACATAAAAATAAACTTCTCTAACTGTATTACAAAAATATGTTAATACGGCATGGAACAATATATAAATTGTTAAACATATACACAGAATTACATATGCTAAAAAAAAAAAAATAATAATAATAAAAAATCATAAACATAAGAAATGGTTAGGTAAGATATAGTTATAGGAATACAACATTATAATATATATTATATTATGTACGTATTATATATGTGTAATGTACACCGTCGGTAGGGTGTTATAGATTATTTATTTTTCGAAAAAATAAACAAACAAATAATACGGACACGCTCACATACAGACATAAAAATAATATGTGATGAAAAAAAAAAAACGTTGTCATTGTTGTCGAGAGCTGCTGTTTATACAATAAATCGTCGTGTATTGATTGACTGTGGGAATTCGACCGTAGCCGAACACAACGAAGACTGGGGGCTATAGCGTTATGATAATCGAAACTAATTACACGGATAACTCAGTGTCGGGAATAATAGTCAGCTAGATAATAATAAAACTATACATACTACGTGGTATATCCGGAATAAAAATTTCACGAAGGATTGCCGGCGATAAAAACCGAAAAAATAAAATAAAATTTATAATGATCCCTCGTGTTTTGTGATGCGTGCACTAAACTATTTCGAGTCTACAGAATCGTTCGAAATTTTTCGAGTATACTGGCAGTTAGCCATTTTTTTTTATAGTACCCGAGAGGAAAACTACAATCAATAAGTCAAAATGTTTTATTATTATTATTATTATTCGTTCGCACGAATTGGATTTCGTGATTTCCTATCAAATGCACAATTGTTTGCGATATAGATATTTTACTTTTTATTGATCGAATTTACACCTACCATGCAATACCTACCATTAAAGTAAAAAGTTTAAATTCCGTCATACTGTGTTTGAGTTTGGATTTGTAGTATTCATAGTATGTTATAATATAATAGGTAGTATGTATTAATATAGTCGTTTATATACCTTTAAATATTGTAAGATATCGTTCCCCAATAACATAATTCTGAAAAAGGATTGAATAAATGTGGTACATTATACACTATTTGAGATGCATATCATTTGAGTATAATATGGTAAAATCAATAAATAATTTATACAACTACATATTATACAATTTATAAACATATAAACTTTTTTCAATATGTTAAAATTAATACTCAAGTCGTCAAAAAACAACTTTTGATTCATTTAGACACTTGTTTAATTAACATTTAAAATTTGAATTGTATATGACTGTAAAATAACTTTTTTAATCAAAACTTATAACTGAAAATTAGTTTTAAAAATATCTTTTTAATTTTTATTAAAACTTCAAAATAATAATTTATTGAAATTGTAATTATATTTATAAAAAGTAAAATTCAAAATCATCAATAGCAAACTACATATAATATAATATTATGAAAGGTGAAAATGAAATATAATGTGTTTATACTTAAGTCAACACATTTTCTCAAATGTATATTGAATAAAGTATCGTTGAATATTATACAATATATACCATATAATAGGTCTAACATGGCTAAAAGTTGAGTTAAAAATGTTTTGTTGAACACTTGTAAAAATTAGTAATATTAAATTTAATTAGAATAAATTATTCTATATATTAAAGATATATTCTAGAATAAATTCAAGTACCTACCTTATGATCAATATTAATACAGTGTTTTTTTGTTAAGTTGCTTAGTATGAATAAAATATTTTTATTTATATCATATTTTCTGTTTTTATAATATAACAACCAATAATCAAAGTCCATTTACTTCAAATCAAGTTGGTAAAGGAAAAAAATCATAACTTTATAAATTATAATATGTAATTCTATATAAAATTTAAATAATTAGAAAACATTTGCAAATATAAAATGTTATACAAATTGTATATTAACAAAATAGCTTGAGAGTGTCTACATTACATACAGATACATCGGTACATATTGTATATGTCTTGTTTTTATTGAATATAGTTGACATAAGAATGTCGATGTAATTTGGTATTATTATTATTTTGTATTATAAGCGCACCAATAACGGCATGGTAACATTCTCGGTTTCGGACAAATTAACAGAATGACCCCCAGCCATAAGACTTATATTTAAATTGTAGGTAAATTAAATTATAAAATATTAAATAAGTAATATAATATATATATTTTGTTATTATTATTTTTTTTCATACATTTTTACTTAGCAACCGGTTGCTATAAACAATCACCGTCTCAACTGGTAACATTCTCGGTGTTGGACAAATTAACAGAATGACCCCCACCCATAAGACATATACATGTCAAAAAATTAAATTGATGTTCTAACAACAATAAACTATTATAATTATATACATTTATATTATGTATGTATTTATATATATATATTGCATACATATTATATTATGTGTATTATATAGTGAATAAATATTACTTATTGAGATGATTAATATAAATTTAATACTTTAGATATCTAAACTGTACATTAAAAATGTATTAAAATATGTAAAAGAAAGTTATACAATAATACAAACTCAATTCAAATAATCCAGTAAACAACTATAAAAAATTCTTAGAAGCAATTAGATTTTATTTCAATGTAACTCAAAAATACAATATAATAAAAATATACATATTATTACAAACCTTAACAAAGTAACGCTGATATTTTACTGAAGAAATCTTACATTAAACTTAGCGAATTTAGTTAAGAATTATAAAATAAAAACAAGTTATGCGATAAGGTATAGAAAGAAGCAGTCAAGTAGGTAACCACTCTGTTGTTCAGTAAAGGTGTCAACTACATGAGTGCATCTAATAATTTAATTGATGACTGTAATGGATGTGTTAAATTCAAATTGAATAATAAATCATTGAAGTATACAGTATTGCAGTTTTAACAAACGTTCGTATTTTTTGGTTAGTTCCCAATTATTTTGAAAAGTTCTGAAATGTATGGATTCTTAGCAAATTTCAATGATTTTATAATATGTGTTTTATGTTTGTTTATATATTGTACCCATGATAAATATTTGAAAAAATGCTATAGAATTTCATAGTTAGACATTTTTCATGAATAATTAAATATAATGTAATATATTATATCTATATATTTATGGTTTTAAAATTTAATACGAAATTCCTCATAACTATATATATCTAAGTAAAAAAACTTATGTGGAAAGTGGAAAATCATATTATTTTTTTATAAGAGTTTAAGTTTATTTTTTTACGATGTGGGATTATTTTTTATAAAATAACTATTTCTCCTAAAACAATTTTTTATACTTTGTTGTACTTCAAAATCGAATATCAGTAGATAGTTACAACGTTCACTTAATGTTTATAACATAATTTTCTAATATTATAATATTTTCATAAGTCTTTTAAAATGTTTATTATTATTTTATTTTTAACATTTTATAGACAGTATTGACTTATAACCATTTTTTCATTATAAACAATGATTTATTAATTAATTTAAATTGAATACATCTATAACAGTGACTTACTTGATGAGGTACACTCAAAACCTACTATACAGAGGAGCTGTTGCCTACTTGACTCTTTTTTTTTGTTTTATCAATGATTTTTAAAAGTACAGGACTTTTTTTACTTTTGACATATCGAAGTATATTATGTTAGTTATGTTTTGGATGCTTGTAATAAAAATATATAATTTTTGTTAAATTTATAAATATGTAACTTACGTTTCTTAAATATACGAGCTTTTTTATATATCACTCGTATTCGTGGATCCAAATATGATAAACTTGAAAACGTTATTAAATCTCTATGCTATTACATTTATTGATTACACACTTTTGCTTAAATGTAGTCTGTTATAACTTTATAAGTTTTATATATTATATATATTTATGTTAAAATTGTTTGTCCTATTTTTGATTTATGTAAATATAGCAATTAATGGTCAAATGAGGTTATGATATTTTGTTATGTTATGTAAGCGGAGTAGAGTGGTAAGATAATTTTCCAAAAAATATTAGTCTACTTCAGCAATCATCTATAATTTAAATACTCTCTTTTGAATACCAATTTATATGCATCAAAATACTCCAAAAAAATATTCCCCTTTGGAATATGAAATTAAAAATATATGTTTCATTAAAAATATAATGATACAACATTAAAAATTACAATGTTTTATTTCCATTAGAAATAAAATATAAGAAAATCACAAAACATTCAATTTTAAAATATATTATTTATTATTGTAATATCAATTGATACAATAACATATGAAATTAAGTAGGAATAAGTATGTAAAGAAGAGCTATATGAATCATTAGAATAAAAATGCATACCTTGTAAAAACAAATAAAAATAATTGTTGTCATTACTAAATTCATTTACAATTTTAAAAATATATTAACTTATAATTTGATTGTGCATAAATTACTGCATTAAACAAATCCGATAAGTATTATCATCACTTTGGATATGCTGTTATGTTTAATAATATCAAGGGCAATGAGGACTGCGATTGCTTCAGTGGTATAAAATGAATAGTGTTACCTTGAATAATGAATACTACCGTTATTAAAGCTATTAAAATGTACAACTTTTATGACACTACTGTGGAATATAGTGTAATATGAAGTGTAAGATGTACTACTTTCGAGTCATTAATCAGTTTTTTTTTTGAATTGAACAATAACCACAACAAAATAATAATAACAATAAAAGAAAAACAGCATACTATTATTAAATTAAGTATATGCTGTGTACGAATATTATTTGGGAAACTTTTTTTTTTTTATTTCTATGATAATACCTATTTTTTTTTACGATTTTTATTTTTGTGAAGTTGTCACAAATATTCTTTTAAGTTTCCCTACAGTTCTTTTTTTTCACATTTTTGGTCAAGTAGAGGATGAGATGGCACACATTGTATTGTATTTTTATTTTTCCCTCTTTTTCCAAAAAAAATTTGAATAATTTTTAACAAGTGAATGGAATGCGCACATTGAGACAATCAATGTTTTGGTTTTTGACGAAATATTAGACTGATTTCATAATTTCATTTTACAGAGTTGCTGAAAATACTCCACAGACGTCATAACGTCGTTACGAAAAAAGAGCACACAATATTTAAATTTATACGTTTTTTATGATGTATTTAAAAAATTTCATAGTTTTTGGTTTTTTTTTCTACGAGCGAAGCTAAGTTATTTAGTTAGTATCACAATATAATATAATACGATAAATATTTTTTTTATAGCTCAATATATAATGGTATATAATAAAATTGCTTATTGATTTTTAAATTTTGAATGTATATTTTTTATGAATTGTATCAAAAAGTAATATATTTATATATATGTATATACTTGTTATATATGTAATATATATTTGTTTTATAATTAATAGTGATAGGACATAAATATATTATATAATATACATAATACACATGTTTTTTATCATTAAAAATTAAAGACATTAACTATAACAAAGGTCTTGAAAAAAACATACATAGACTCTAACTTCACATCGAATATAACCTATTTTGAATATTAACCTTAAGATTTTTTTTTTAAAATATCAAAAAATTGCAATTACCATAATAAATATTAAAAAATATAATGTTTAAATAACAATAAAAATAAATAATTCTATAGGTATACACAACAAATAATAAATTATATGATTAAAAGAAATACATTTTTGTTTGTTTTTTAATTTAGTGTAAATATAAATCCTATTATTGAGATATACAAAAACACAATAAACATATTATATTATATAAATAATCTTTTGGGTGATGATCTCTATTATTACCATAAAACATTGGTTTTGCTATTTCTGTTGCTGGGCTTCTGTGTATTATGTTTTGGTTTTCATTACTTTGTTGATTTTTTTCGTTAAAATTTCTGAATGTATCTATGTATCTTTCTTCCATTTGTTGAATACTTTCGATGTATTTTTCTTCAATTTCCTCTGTTTTCTTTTTGTATACCTTTTCCCAGTATAGTTTTATATTTTCGATTTCTTTGTCTGTCCTTTCCTCCATTTTCTTTATTCTTCTTTTTATTAAATCTTCAACTCGTTCCATTATTTCTTCTTCTTAGTTTCCTTTCTTCTTAGGACCCATGTTGAATAATTAAGTTTATAAGGCATATATTATATCGATTAAAATGTTCAAAATGTAGATATTGATTCACTCGAAAGAGCACGAAGTTTTGATATGGTGGTCGTGTAGAATTTCGAAATCATGTCGTTACAATTATAATAAAAAAAAAAATAATAAAAAATAAAAAAAATGATACAGTGCCACCGTTACGATTTGCCGTTATCGCAATTAGCCGCCGCTACAGCTAGCCACCATCGTCATTACAATCACTGGACCAAGTTCCCATACCCACATATTGTTAAATTTCAAGCACCAAATCATTAGAGACAACTGTGAGTAACTAAACCTATCATATAATTGTATAAATGTGTCTAATATCCGTATTATATTCATTTAAATATATATAATATATTCATATAACATCTGAAATATATTTATATTATATTCACATCAGTATTTAACATATATTCACCTATTCATATTATATTCAATATTGTTATTCTAAACATTTTATATTATATTAAAAATATCCATATATAAATGTTAATGGAATGAAATAAACAGTTAATGAAAATTAACACTTATATAACAAATATGTGTTGAAAATCATTGCAAATGCGTGGAGACTTAATTTCATTATTTAAAAGAGTACAAATAATGTACGATTGTTTAAATATCTCAGTGAAATTAAATATCAGATTCACAGAAAACGGTACATTTTGTGTATTTTTATATTTTAAACATACGAGATTGGCGCTGGTAATAATATTGTACCAGTATATTAAGCACAAATATTAGGCTTAACTTGATACGTAGTAGGTTTTTTCTGTTAAATGTCTATAGAGCTTTTCTAAGTTATTTTGGAGATTATTAAGAATATTTCAAATAAGAGCGTTTTATAATCATTTGAGTATAAGTAAAATTATTGTAGATAATAATAATCTATAACTGTTCATAGTTTATAAAAATTATCCGAAGATGATAAATACTAGAACCAATACAATCATTTTAGGTTTATGTTTTTGTAAAACTATTTACTTATTATCTTTATTCCAACATTTTAATGACGAGAAATTTGGTGCTATAATTTTGATTTAAATAAGTATCTAGATCAAAGTACAAAAATAATTTTTTGTTGACGGCTAAATTAAAAATATTATGTATACATTTTTTTGTGAGTACTGAGTAAGCATTTTTTTTTTTTTTTTTTTTTTTT
>VUJU01003580.1:0-24773 GCA_009835225.1 Aphis craccivora | reverse complement strand
AACTCTCCCGGGTCTAGTAAAAATCATATAATAAATTTAATATACATTTAAGTTGCGTTTAAAAATAGTCAATCATATATAATAATAATAATAATAACAATATAAATAATTAATGTCTTTAGCTGCTATATGAACATGATATTATAGTCAAAATACAATAAAAAATAAAATTTCAAAAAATCCAATATACATTTAAGTTTCTTTTAAAAACAGTCAATAATAATAATTAAAAATACAAAATATACGTATAAATGTTAAGGTTACGTTAAAAATAGTTAATAATAATAATAATATAAATTAATGCCTTTAGCTGCTATGAACATAATAGTCAAAATACAACATTTAAACAACAAAAATAACATTTAAATAACTCGGGAGAGCTTACATACTTCCTACAGGTAACTATAAAGTTGACCTGGGAGAGTTTACACCTTAGATCATATACTATGGATGGAGCCATGGCCCGATATTTGAAGCACATAATATAAGCGACAAGTCTCTTGATGAGATTCGTTATCTGCGCATGCGCGAGTATACTCGTCGCATATTTATTCTAATGTTTTTAATTCTCCCTGGGAACTTATGAGTGATAACTAAAAATTATTAAATAAATATGCGACTAGTATACTCGCGCATGCGCAGATAACGAATCTCATCCAGAGACTCGTCGCTAATATGTGCTTCAAATTGTTTACACGGGCGAGATAGGCCATGGCTCCATCCATAGTATATGATCTAAGGTTTACACATTTACTTCAGGTAAACATAATATTAACCCGGGAGAGTTTACTATTTTAAAAAATCGGGAGAGTTTACCATCGCCCTTATTATCATAGATAATAGGTATACTTAACCTATTTATAATTATATTAAACTCAGTAGGTATGGTTGTATTGTAGTGTTTTCAAAACGTTGTATAAGTTGAAACAATTAATTAAACGAATAAAATATACTCTACTTACATAATGTTTGATGTTTAATGACTTAATGTTGATAAACGGTCGGTTTTCAATAAAGCATATATTATATATACATATTACATATAGTATAGAGGTACTAGGTACTTAGTAGATTATCAGGTGATTCTTTTATAACTAACTCATAATTACTGAAACAATTAATATTTCCGAAAATATTTCATTTACATAATTATTACCTATTTGTAATTTCATATTTCTAATAAAAAAAATTAATGAGAGTATTTCGATGTCGATGTGTATAAATCAAATTTTCACTTACAGTTTATGACTATAGTTTACTATCAGCAAAGAACAAACTATCAGACATCAGTGGCGTGTGGGGATATTTTATATTGTAAGTGTTAAAATAAAATTTTAGGTTAAAACTTATAAAAAAGATAAATTGATATAAAAGATTGATAAAAATGTCTTTCATGACAATCTTTCTTGTTTTTTTCGGTTGACTATACAAAATAATATTGTAATTTGTCAACGTACCTGTGTACCGTACCTAATATATTACCTAGTCAATAGAAGTTTATCTAGTGTATTTTACTATTTAGTACCTATTGATAATGAAAATAACCGATATAAGTATATATATTTTTTATTAGATATAAGGCTTCAACATCATAGGTTATTGCTTATTAGCCTAAATAATCGATATTCAACGTCAAAATATTGGTATTATGTTTTTTAAATATATTAATAAACGCTCAGGGCTCAGCACAGCGTTTTCAATCGCTACATAAAATCATGGATCTACAAAAACTGATCATTCTTACAAAAACAATACGGACCGGACAATCTAAAATACATAGAAAATGTAATAAAATATTCTAAATTATGCTAAAACATAGGCGGTTTTGTAAAGAAATTACAATAATTGCATACCTATGCGAAAAATGCATTTAATTTCTTTCGAAGAAACCTGATAAATTGAATACTCAAATAAGGATTATTAAATA
The DNA here is from genome assembly GCA_009835225.1 of Aphis craccivora. Lineage (NCBI taxonomy): Eukaryota > Metazoa > Arthropoda > Insecta > Hemiptera > Aphididae > Aphis > Aphis craccivora. The sequence goes on along the minus strand of VUJU01003580.1, from coordinate 22,846 downwards.
CCTACCTAGTTGTTATCTTATTGTATAAGTAGCATTGACATTTAACATAGATAATTTATATAATAAATGTTGAACTTTTTATTTCTTCTTTTTTGTTCGGGTATGCGCTATTTACCTATAGCTTTTTCTAAACACACGCCACTGTTTACTATATATCTACGCCGTTTACGATTTATAGTTACCTACCTAATTAAAGTTTAGATAAGTCAAATTATGACGATGTAGGTGAATCACATAATTTTAGTCCACTATTCCGTCTATCTATAAACAATCTAAACTTTAACTTTTAAGTATACACTACTAGTCCAAAATTTAACTTATACATAGGTATTGTAAAAAAATTACCTACTTAAAACAACTTTCTGCTTCGGAATATGACATTAAAAATATAGGTTATACAAAGTAAAAACCTAAACATGACAATAAACATAAAAGTGTATTAAAAAAAATATATATTATTAAAATATTTTCAAAAACATTAATAGATTTTTAAGCAATGAATGCAAATACAAATAAATCACCCTGTATATATTATATATCCATGTCTTTAGAATCTAAAATTAATGAACAATTTATTTTTCGTTGTTTTAAAATTCCTAATTTTATTGAATAGGACAAATAAGTTATTGAACTTAGTGTCTTAATCTGACATAAATCAAAAGCATATATTATGCGATTATGTCCTCTTCTATAATTTAAGTTGTAAAACTTGTATTTTGTAAGATTATTGATGTCTTATTTTATAGGTATTTACATTTTATACTATGTCTTACATCTCTATTCATTAATACATTATTCAGGTATAACTGGTACAAGGTATTAAGTGATTCACTAAGCATAAGAACTGACCCCCTCTTTTCTTATGTAATGCAGTTATTTCAAATCTGATTTTCAAAATTTTTAAATATACTTTCTAGACTATATGTTTTAAAATTCTTGAAACTATTTTTTACTTTTTAAAGAATGTCCTGTGGAGATTCAAATTTATATGTTTTTCAAATGATAAACTTACTCTTCTACTACAAATTATAATTTATTATTATCTAATTTCTCTGAATAGTTTGGCAAATTTAAACCAAAGTTTGAACGAGTAGTTTTTTTATTTAATTTAATGAACCAATAAGGATAAACAAAAAAATTAAAGGTACCTACCTAATTTGGATATCTACACGATTATATGGCTTTTGAATATTTAGAGTCTGGTTATTTTAACACTTTTATAATTAATATTAATTTATCTGCAATATTCATAATTTATAAAAATATATTAAATCCTATGTACACATCTTTTATATTAAAAAAAAAAACATTTTAAGGACTTAACAGCTTTATTATAAATATTTAAATAACTGAAAAGTTACTAGTTTAAAATTTGAATCATTTGTACTCATAATTCTCTAAAAAAATAGCCATTAAATCATTTTGTAAAAAAGAGGGTTCTCGTTCGTATAAAACAGAAATTTGTATTGTCACTGGATTTTCCTTAAATATAATAAAAAAAATCTCAGGAATTTTTGAAATCTTGGTCTATAGACTTGGTTAGTTGGTTCATTAAAATTTTTTTTACAAAAATGGGAATTTTAATAAATTATTATTTAATGAAAATGTATCGGTGAGCATGCTTGATGAATCATTCTGTATGCTCTTTATTATTACTGAACAATTTAGTCTATAGTTTCTAGTTTCTATTCAACTCGGCAGCGATCAGTTTTCGTCGGACGACAGTCAGATTAATACCCATCTGTCAGCCCCACCCGAGTTAACCATCCATATTTTTTAGGCCGCCTGATATATTATAATAGTAATTGCCCGTATTTTTGCCCATGCGCACAAGGCACAACTCGGCCGCCGAGTGGAGTGGCACTGGCGAGTACTCACTACTCGTGATAAAAAAAAAATATTCAACTCTTACAAATTACAATTTACTACCCAAGCTCTTAAAGATATGGTCGGATAGTTAATTATAAGAGCATACTTATTTAAATATTATAAATTATTATTATAATATAATCTCATATCTGCATATTATATTTAATAATATGTTGATAAGTCGTGACGTTAGCAAACAGCAAAGTCGATAGTAACATAAACGTACGGATGTACGCATGTCCAATTTCCCACAAATACCGCCTACCGGGTGTTTTCATTTTTCTCGTTCTGTTACTCGTTAATTTAAAGTAAGTATTCACTATTCAGTATTTCAGTATTTACTGGCCAGTAGAGACAGAGACTATATTATTATTTTCATAGACCTGTCTCATATACTGAACTCTGCTATCTCGGTTCGTGTAATTTGTTATTCATTCATTTTAATATAGGTGTTTTTATTGTTCTAAATGTTCGCCCAGTTCGATTGTAGCAAAATTATTTTTGCCGTATTATTTCATAATTGATGTAAATTATTGTTATTTATTTATTAGGCATCCGCTATTATCGCTTAAACATTAAAATAATATTGACATTTGAAGTAAAGAAGTTCATACCTATTATAATCGCAAGAAAATAATTGTCTGCATTCTGCGTGAAGAAGTTTTTAAGTCGAAATTTGTCATCTCTATATTTTAACACGTAAGTAAAATTATACAATAGTTGATCCGCTTCTATATAGATACATACAATACAGTTCTTATATTATGCTAGACGATGGTTATAAACTTATACAAATAATATAAAACTATACTCTATATTCTATGACGTACCTATATCTGTAGAAAAAAAAGTCACGGGTAAAAATTCTTAATTAGGTATCTATAAGAATTAATTATGTCTACACTTCAACGACTCAAGACACTGACATTTTAATTTTAAGTTGTCGACTTAGGTATTTAAAAAATTTAAATGTTGATAAAGTATCTTTAAACCTTGATTTTCTCTCATATACTTTATGTTATCACAGTATCATCATAGTATCATCTAAATTCTAAAATATTATAAACAGTAATTTATTAAAATAAAAATTTTTCTTTTACCTATTTTATCTCCTATTGGATATTAGTGATATTACCATAATATGCACCTCGTGTATATGTTTTTATAATTTATATATATACATTTTACTAAGACCTACTTAAAGAATTATAATTCAATGATTAAAAATGATTTATAGATAATATCTGTATTATCTATAAACCTTGGGATATAGGTACAATTAAAATTTAAAACCATGAACCAATATAATTATCTTAGTTCATGATTAAAACTAACTTGATGTGAACATGCGTAAACAAAATAAATAGATAATAATTTATAAAGTATGATTTGTTCTGTTTCAGTAGAATGCAATTGAAAGATCGTATACTTTAATTTATTTTGACATAATTATAGGCTAGACTGCTAGACTGAAATTAATACATTTATTAGTGGATAAATGATTGAACTCATGTGGGAAACTGAAAGATACCTATTTACTTTTATTTCAAAAATTCAAAATGTTAAGTTAAAGGGAGAGGAGCTGTTTTTAAAGAGTAATCACATTAGATGTAGTTGAGCTTGAATAGGCAGTAACAAAGTAGAAGATATTAATAATTTTTTGTAAATTCTAAATAAATTTTCAAGCTCTGAAATCCTTCATTCTTTTTTAGTGGAACGATCTCAAATCTGTAGTAGGTAATAGTTAATACTTATTTTGATAGAAAATAATATGAGATATTAGAATATTACTATAATATGTATATATATTATAATTTATAATTGTGATTATATAAATATTATAGTGAAATATAATATATGTACTATAAATTATCATCCCAGGGCAATATAGAAATGAGAAGTGAGTTATGCCAAACAAATATGATTAAGTATATTTTTATACCACTTAAACCCTATAGACTAAACTAGTAAGGCTTGAAATGAAGGCCTAAAGCAAATTGATAGTTAATTTTGCAGTATGCGGTTATGCCTATTAATTAGTATTAAGTATTAATGAAGTATTGACTAAAATATTAAATTAACTTCAGATGTTAGAAACGTATCCTGATTAAGAAGACGTTAGCAACGTGTTTCCCACTTCTATGTTCCGAATTAATCTAAAACCGCGCGAAATACTGTCTAAAGAAAAAAATGTGTAGTGGTACTCAACGTTCGTAGCTATAAAAGAATAAGATGTCGTACCCACATGTGCTATCTTCGTTTTATCATTGATTAAATATATATATTTAATCAATGGTTTTATTAACAAACTCTGTACTCTGTAATAAATTGGAATTCGGAACAGTCCATTTTTTGCTTTAATATTAGCACCAATTTACCTATTATCTAACATAAAGGTAATAAATAATAGGTAATATTATTTATATGGCGTTTCACAAACTTTTATTGATATTTTAATTTTCAAGTGGGCTATAACCCTTATGTTATTAGGGTTCGTGACTTATAACACTAAAAAACGTTAAAATATGTGCTTATATTATGTCCCGACAAACTTAAAAATATGTAGTAAAAATTTAAAAAAGCACTTAAAAATAAAATAATTAACAAAAAGCATTTATATAAATAAACAAAAAAAAAATTGTTATTGGAATTGAATATTTTTATATATTTATAAATCAATTAATATTATGTACTTAGTGATTATATTAAGGTGTATAATGAATTAATGACAGACAAATTTCTTAAAAATTGTTTTTTGATGATCTAAAAAAAATGTATGTGTAACTATATTTTTTTAATATATAGGTTATAGGTATAACTAAATATTCACTAAAACTTTGTTCTTGTATCACACAATACATTAGATTAATTTCTTCAGTTCTTCACATGCCAAACGATGATGAATGTAGCCTGTAATAGGTATAAGTATAGGTACGTATATCCGACGTCTTTCAATTAACAAATAAACTAACTCGGATAATTGCATTGTTCTCGATTGTTTCAAATTACTTTTGTTGAGTATTTATAAATCAGATAACTAAACAAATTAATAGATATTATTATGACTGAAACAAATTATCTTTCAACATTTTAATTGATACATTTTGAATAATAGTATTATCATGTGTCAATAGGTATAGCAAAATAATTAAATAAATGCAAAATAAAATTTTAGACTTGAATTCTCCATATATTATAAAACGTATTTGTATATCATTCTGCTATCGCTATGTTTTACTACATTTATGATATGCGAAGATACTGCAAATGCTATATTATGTACCACTTAAGTATTAAGTAAAAATTTATTTCAACTTACTATATACTACATGCATTGATACATATATATACTAATATATACTATATAATATTTACATATTTCTGTATTAAGTTAATACCTACAACCTGTAAGCAAAGCTTGTGGCGGAAGTAGGGAGTCTTTTACATAATTATTTACATTTAAACACAATAAATAAGTAGGTATAGCCTTAATTAATATTTAATTGTCAAACATAATAACTTATTGATAATATCTATACCAAAACAAATCAAAATAAAGTTTATAATAATATAATGAGACACTATAGTCAAACGATAGCATATACATATTTTTAATTGCTAATTTAAATTTATTTATATTATATATTTGTTTAATGTCTGTAGGAAGTTGGTTGAATAATTGAAAACCTTTATTTATATAGTAATATGTAATTTTGTTTGAGTACCTACCTAATCTTAAATTGCCATTGTTGATTGTTCTTTACTCTTGTTTTATATATATATTATGGACTATGGTATTCGTAATCAGTTTAATTCGTGAATACTTAAATGATTGATAATTTTTCATACAATTGTTCTAATGTTAATATTATAAATGTATAACTTAAAATTAAAATAACAATAATAGCCTACTATGAAATGCCCTAGATAATATTATTACTTTTTGTTTGTATAGTATACCTGTATACACGATAAGGAATCAATAAAATGGTTTGATATTTAACTTTAAGAGTGGTATCTGATAGCAAATTGGATTTAGTTTGTACTTTATAGAGGTAAAAATACTATAACAGTATTTTTCAAAATAATCCGGAAAAACGGAAAAAAGTACAAAAAAAATTTAGGCAAGTGGATACCCGCTATACTAACTTACATTAGGTATAAATGGTATAATAAAAATATATTTTTGAACTATAGTTGACATTTTTTCGTAAATAGAATGATATTTTTAACTTTCAACATTTGGTGAAAATTTCAAATATTAACGGTTATTCGTTTTCAAGTAACTGAAAAAAAAATTGATTTTGTCAAAAATTAGATTTGCGTAATAATTCTTTTTTCCCATAATTTTTTCCTGATTATTTTGAAAATAATTTTGGAATTTTTAATTTTTACTTCTCTAAATAGTACCAATTAAATCCAATTTTCTATCCAAATAAACCACACTGAAAGTTAACTAAGTAGTACATATTATACCTACATTATACATTTACATGGGCGCCCATTGGAGGGGGAAATATAGGGCACTTGCCTATCCCCCCTAGACAAAAAATATTATATGAACTTGTAGTATTCGTTGGTCCAAACCGGTGTAAATTTCCCCTTAAAAAGAATACCGGCATAAAATAAAGAAATTTGTTTGTGATACCGGTATAAAATATTTGTTATACCGGTATATATTTTTTGACCCAGCTCGCGAGGTGAGTCAAAAAAGTTGTACTGGTATAAATATGTAATCCCCTCTTTTTCTTATCTCCTCCTTTTGCATATCACAACTCTTATCATTTAAATTAACTATGGAGGGGATATTTATTATTTTTATTATATTATCCACATCCACTTTAAAAAAATTTCTTAATATACCGGTATTACCGATTTGGTATACCGATATAAATTTAAAGATACCGATGTTATTAATTTTGTGTACCGGATTGAACGAACGAATTTCTAAAATGTAAAATATTATTATCTTTATTATCCAATATTTGAGAAATTTTTTTTGACCTTGAAATGTTACCTATGAGCGCCTATTAATATTTAAATTATAATAAATTTAAAAAATAAAATAAAGATGTTATGATTAGCTAAAGTTTCAATGACCACCTAGAAAATATTCTCCGCTTCACTCGACAGTAAATTACAAATTTAACTAGGTAAATAACTTTGTGAAGGGCGTACTAGGGTTATAATTGTTATAAGGTAGGTATAAGCGGTAGGTTCTCTTAGACATATTGAGAAGATGTGCGAGGAAATTCTAAATGGGGCAACAAGAAACGAAAAGAGACTATATGTGAAACTTAATAATATTTTAGCATTTATCGTAGTTAATGTAGCGTGATTAATGATTATTGATATGATATTAAATTTGATGATGCGACATTGTATGAACATTTATATAATAGATATACCTAGCTATTATAAGCTAGAGCACAATTGAATATTGATGGTTGGCAGTGGCGTAGATACGATTTTTTTCTGGGGGCCGGGGGGGGTTTTATATTATATTTATGATAAAAATGACGAGATATTAGTACTTCGTTTTTATTTTGTTCTAACCATTATATAAAATATTTTGGTTTTAGGGGGGGTGGAAACCCCCTACACCACCCCCGTAAATACGCTACTGATGGTTGGGTTTAGTTAACTTTTACGTTGTTACACGTTCAGTTGTCACTATTATAAAATGTTAGTTTCTTAACACTCAAAAGTTTTCGTGAGAGTTGATCCATCGTTTCTCTATCCTATATCCATTATGTTGTATAGGTACTAAATCTATACCTACTATAGCTTAAAAGTTTAATGGGTATGTTTAATGGAAATTGAAATGCTGTAATCATAATATATATATATATTTTAATATCTACAATGGCCGAGTTAAATAGTATAAAACTGTATAATTTTATTAATTTTCATTAATTTAAGTTACGCTATTTTTTTAATAAACCATTAAGTGTTTTGATGTGTATTATTTTATATTGTTATTTTGCAGCTTAATCCGCATAATAATAAATTTATAATTTATAATAATTTAATATACATAAGTATTAAATAATAATTAGCATAGAATTTATTAGTGATCTTATACATAAAAAAAAGAAAAAAAAGAAATTCGAGATATTGGGAGTATACCTACGTATGTTAATACGAAATTTAAGTGGCGAGATTATAATAACTTTCTACTTTCTAGGCAGTATAGACGGCAGGTATAAACGGCCGTTAACTAAACAAGACAATAGTACCAAATATAATGAATAAATATAATAATATAATGTAAGCAGCTAGGTTATTCATAACAGCTCATGGAGGGATGAGGGAGTCGTATCGCCCATGAACTTTTTTTCTTATGCATTTATACATTTTGTGTCTATGACAATCAACAAAACAAAATACAGATTACAGTTAATCCCCCCCATCCCCCCATTGGAAAGAGCTGATCACGCATTCACGCTCCTGATTCATAATGCCTATTTAAAATATAAAATAAAAATAAAAATAAATATTAACTAATATTTTGTTATGGAGTAATATCACGGCTACCTATAGTATCTATAGTCGTGAGTAATATACTTTTAGTATGATTACTTTTTTTCCGACTAAAATTACTGTGCGACACCTGTATACATTTCATTGTCATTTATATTAAATTACTTAAACTATTATAAGTATACCCATGTAAACTATGCACTTGATAAAATGTTAATTTATTTTATATTTAGACAATCAATTTTGAATTTTTGAAGTATTATGGAATCTAATAAAAGAGTGCTTTCCATTCAGAGTCATGTTGTTAGTGGATACGTGGGTAATAAATGCGCCGTGTTTCCATTACAGGTAATAACTACATAACAGTTTTCATTTACATTTAGAATAAATAATTATCGTATTTTTATCACAGATAATGGGATTTGAAGTAGATGCAATAAATTCTGTACAATTGTCGAACCATACTGGATACAAAACGTACTATGGCCAAATATTAAACGAAAGTAATTTATGTAAGTTGTTTATTTATTATAAATACTATAAACCTACATTTTTAGATTTATTTATATTCATAAATTAAATTTTATAATTTTTTTTAGCGGAATTAATAACTGGTCTTGTTGAAAATGAATTGCATAATTATTCGCATCTATTAACTGGTTACATTAGATGTCCAATGTTTTTAAAGAAAGTTGCGGAAGTTTATAAAATATTGAAAGAGAAAAATCCAGATTTAATATATGGTGTGTATTTTGTTTATAATTAATATACTAGCTATCCACTGTGCACTTCGTTGCCCATTAAAAAATTAACCATGCCAACTCTATACAAATAATATGTTTAATTTTATAATAGTTGAACAACAATCAAATAAAAATAAACAACTATGAAAAACGTTTTTCTGTTCTTTCAGTGATAATAAAGAATAATAATAATTTCTTTCGCACTAATTATTATTATTATAAACTATAACCATTAGCAACCATTAATAAACAAAATTTCCATCGTAAATCTCAAAATCCCTGTTTGAGCACCTCTCGAGGTTGGACCTCTTCCTTTTTAAATTAGTCTATAGGTATCTTCTTCCCAGAAATCTAACCTACCTATCTCTGTACCAAATTTAATCGCGCAATCGGTTGTACGGTTTAGAAATGCATAAAGGATAGACATTCATTCTTTTATATATAATATAGATTATTTTTTTCTCATCCATGAATTATACTTATAAATGGTACATTCATCTTATTAAAATTATTTTATATATTTAAAAAAAATATTATTGCATGTTTTATACATAAAAATAATAGTTATATATGTATAGTTCAATAATTTATTATATATTATTATAGTAGTATGTATATTAGTATATACTAATATACTATACTATATAATATATATACTTAGCCATAATGTACTTAATACTTATGGCCTATGGGGGGAAATATTCTATTTCTAATATTATTCTCAAAATTTTTTTAATTTAGAAGTATTTTATTTAAATACTTTTTATTAATTATTATCTTTTTTCTTTAATTAAAGAAATTGTCAACTATAAAGTATAAATACAAATTTAAGAACAATTTATTGACTACATAGTACAATAATTAAGATATTTATATTTTAAAGTGTGTGATCCTGTAATGGGTGATAATAAAAAAATGTATGTTCCAAAAGAAATATTAGATATCTATAAGAATGAAATCATACATTTGACAGATATCCTTACTCCAAATGAATATGAATTAGAGTGAGTAAAGTAAAATAATTATATTTATTAATAAATATATTTTTTTTATTAAACTAAATATATTTTTTATATTTCTTTTTCTTTAGGTTATTAACTGGAATAAATATAACAACCCTTAATGACATTAATAAGGCCTTAAATATATTATATGGTCGTGGTTGTAAAACAGTTGTTGTGTCATCTTCTAACATATCTTCAAATTCTGTCATGAAATGTATTGGAAGAAACTTTTCTTGTAAGTATTAATATACAAGTTAGTAGAATAAGATATGTATAAAAATACTTTTTTATTCACAGCTGATTTAGGCATACTTGCATATTAATTTTTTTTTCAAATATTTTAATAGATACCTACAGAATTTTTTTTTTTGGGGGGGGGATACATATTTATTAGATACAAGTGATTCAAAAGTTGCACAATGTTAACTATAAATTAGAAATTTTATAAGGATGAAAGTTATGCTTATACATTGATGAGAAGTATATTTAGAAATGTCACTCGTATGATTTTTTCGATCGTAGCTACTCTCACGCGGACTTAATTTCCGCGTTTGATAAAACTCCATAAAACATTTATATACCTAACTAATCAATTATCACATAAAAATGCTCTCTAAGTTCTTTATTATGTACCTACTCTTTGATATAAATAATACAAAATATATTTTATCGTCAATCTTTCATAAATTAAAAAATTTAACTAAAATCGAAAACCAAATTAATGTAAATAGATATAATATTTTGTTGTTCATTATTTTGAAGCACTATCTTTTGAAAGATTGTCCGCAGTGCATGAAAGGCAGTTGTAGGTATCTAACAAAATGTTCTCCACAAATAAAAACTTAACATGAGTAGCTTAGGTTATCCTAAGATTTACCAAATCTTGTTTGTAAAAGTCTGAATTACAAAAATCATCCGGGTTTGGCCAAACTATTTTATGTTTCTAGGATTTACCGGTATACATACTTTTACCGTAACAATATAACAATTCTAAGCATAATATAACATACCTTACATATTTTTCATAATTCATTTTAAAATGTTTTAACAAAATATATCATTATTTATAATTATTTTTATTTTTATTATGAATAAAGATTATATATAATATATTAACAATTTATACTTACTTTGGTATGCTATTTACTGAGAGAATGTGGTAGCATAAAAACTAAAATACTATATTAAACCCCGGCAACCTCCTAAATCCCACTCCTCGGCACCAGTTGTATGCGCAAAGAAACCGCATTCTTTGGGCGAACAGAGTATAAGCATTAAGCAATATTTCATAATATGCATTAGGTATTTAGTTATGCCATTATACATTATAATACAACATTTCTAATATTTATATTATGTTATTAGATGAAGAATATATAGAATTAGATATTCCAATCATTGACCAATCCTTTATTGGCACTGGAGATTTTTTTACTGCTTTGTTATTAATATGGATGAATCTAACTAACAATGACTTGAAACATTCCATGGAAAAAACAGTTGCAACTATTCAAGCAGTATTAAAACGTACCATAAAATGTAATTAAATAAATTAAAATAAAGCTTAAGTTTAATAATTCTATTTTAAATTTATTTAAATGTGAATAATTGTTTTATTTAAAAATAGATACAAATGAAAACAGTTTGAAGAATCCAGTAAGCAGTAAAGAATTAAAATTAATTCAAAGTTTGAGTGATATTCAAAATCCTGAAGTAACAATATTTGGTACTATAAATAAAGTTGAGTAATTATTTTTTAGTACCTATATATTATATAAATAAATCATAATAGTTTTTAAAAATAGTTATGGTTATTAATTGTTATTATCTATATAATTTAAAGGACAATAAACTTCAAAGCCTTAGTTATGTTTAAGTTAATAACTTATATTATTTTAAAATTTCATGTAGTTGATATTAAGTAGGTACCTAATTTATAATAATCTGATCTATAAAATAAATTCACGAGCTTAAAATAAAATGTACCAATAAATAATATTGTCTGCATATTGTGAGAATTACCTAATAGTATTTAATATTTTATAATTATATAAATATATAAATGTATTGAAAATATGTCTTCCATACAATGTGAATATCTAAAGCTTCCATTACCTATTAATAAATTATATTTACTATTTTTTAACAAATTAAATAATTGTATTTGAAATGTCTTAACAAAAAATATCAAACTGTTTTATTAATCAATTGCATTATACTATAATGTATTAATATTTTTTAGTAGTACCATTGATAATAAATATTATAACTATGGTAGTACTAACTAAATTTTTTTTAAATACTGAATACTGATACATAAATATTATTTATTTTATACAGGTTTAATAAATTAATTGTACTTATTTTAATTATATTAGCAATGTGTAATGTTATTTCTACATAATATATAAAATATACATTTTAAATGTAATGTACCTACTCACATGTAAGTTTTAATTTTTGTTGCATAGTCCTATATTATACCGGGTTAGTTTATGTTTTGTTATTTTCATAATTTCATGACATAGTAATTTTATTATAAATTAACTCACATAAGTCTTATACATATACTTTTGTGCATATTTAATAATTATATGTTGAAACAAATGATTTCATCTGGAAATCTCTACAAACAACAAATTTTTGTAATATAATAATTGTATTTGAAATTTAATTGTTCATTTTATCGCCCACACCTATTTTTGTGTTCATTAAAGTATAAAAGAATTCGAAATGAGTTCATTACACATCACATATGTTCTTATTATAAGTTTGATTTAACTTAAAACATTATTATGTTTAAATTGATGGTATTACTTTTTAGTTAGGTACCTATGTATTAATAACTAGCTATGTTAAGTATTCAATTAGAAAAATTGTTAATACATAAAATTCAATTTTCCATTAAAAACACATATCAAAGTTGAAAATGAAATCAGTTTTTCAACTACATAACTTATGTACAAAAAAAAAAACATGTATCTATTATAGTAAAATCAATATATTATTCATAATTTCATTTAAAATCTTAGTAAAAATACAGGTTTTTACTTGTAGCCATGGTTTAAGATAGAAAATTAACCATGGTTGTAGCTATTACAGAAAAAATTTTTAAAAAAGGAGATATATAAGTAGATACCGCACATGCTGTACAGTAGGTGTTGAATTACTTGAATTGATCACTGTAACGGGTTTGAATTCAATGGTACATTATTTTTTAGGTATAACTGCTTAGGGCAGATTAGTTCGTTAAAGTTAGAGGGGGGAGGCTTCAGCCCTGACTATTTAAACTTTGAAAAAACTATCAAGGTGCAAAACCATACCCACCTGTAGTAGGTACTACTACTAACTAGTCAGTAATTACTAACTATTAGATACCTACTAATGTAGTAACTAGTAATATTAATAAATTGTGAGGGAGAGCTAAGCAACTGAGATTTGCGTGTATCATTTAAAGAAAATTACACCGCTATGACATAGGGTAATTTATGCTATATAACTTTTATTTAACTTTTAATATTAATATTAATAGTTGTACAAGGTGGATTGGATTGATCCACCTTAACAGTTGTACCTATATAAGAAAAAAAAATAATATAAATACATAATAAATAATAGTGTATACTGTATAATACTTAAATAAATGTAATATGTTAGACACGATATTACACGTCCGTGGACCGTGATTCATATGATATATATATTATATAAATATATTATCACAGAACGCACAATATAATCTAAGACCGTGTTCATGACCATAACTACTGATTACTAAGCACCATGCCGGCTTAAGGCGGGTTTCCACTATATACTTGTACGTGTACGTGCATAAAAATACTTTTCTATGATTGGTTGGAACGTATAAACTTTCTGGTATACCAAATCTTACCATGTATACCAACCAATCACAGAAAATAATTTTCTATGCACGTACACGTATGTAGTGGAAACCCACCTTATTGCTGAAACTACCGTGCTGAGCACTGACCAGAACCTAGGTTGTTTGTTTCATGTTCCACTTCCAATCGTGGCTCCACTGCAGCTGCTGTCTGCTCTGCTCAATCATAATAAGCAATAACTATATAATTTAAGTCTAAACTACAAAATATAAAATGTGTGCAATTACAATATAATAGTAAAATGTCGAACTACATTCGATCTATATAATTATTATTCTTATTGAACATTGATGAATGATGATTGATCATCACTCACTACAATAACAATTCAACCAACAGATCTCGTAAGTATTATACATTTATCACAATTATTATTATACTTGAATTACTTGATAGACAATCGTTGATAATCAGTGTAGTACTGTGGAGTAGGTACTGCAGCTTATAAGTTATCGTTCGTCATGATACGGTTTACTTATAATTCCTAGTTATGTTCATCGGCTTACAAAATATGATTCGATTTCCATTCTCATATTTTTGAAGTTACAAATAATTGTGGACCTGAGTGGCTGAGTGTTATTTTTTAAAGAAGTTAATTGTTTAATACATTTTGAAAGTCCACAACGATTTCTACAAATGTTTAATTTTCATTTGTTTGTTTAGGTAATATTATACACCAATAGTCGTCATTACAGTATTAACTATTATTGCCTATATATTTCATACATAATAATACTATAGTTCCTATTAGGCTAAAACACATTATACTAATCAGCAACAAGTTAAATATTGTTTGCATTGGGAGGTATAAACAATAATTCCTTATCTTTGTGTTAAGTAATGTGTATGTTAAAATGTTGTGATTTATGAATCATACAATGATTAGTTCGGGTAATCAGGTAATACACATTTTGTACACATTGGTATTATATAATATAATTACATTTAAGACAAATAATATACCTATTGATGATATTTTGTCAATATTTAATTGGTATTATTGAACAATAATATTGATGTTTGATTGTTTCTACTAGAGCATTTTGTCATTATTTTGTATTTATTAACCAAAGTTCATAGTTTCATTCTTTTTCATAAAAAATTGAATCCACAAAACAAACCATAAATTATGTAAATGTATACACATATTTTATAACATACTGATTCCATATAGTTGTAAACTACTTATCCAATATTTATACTTATCAACAATTAGAATTAAGTCTTCTGTGTAAGATAACACATTTCTCAATCACCTATGTCGCTGCAAGTATATTTATTAATAAAAAAGATTCTCTTTTGTGTGTTGTGTTATTCTGCTTGGTCGTTGTTATCATTCACTATCCAGGATCTATTGTGAGTTTGGCTTAGCTTTACTTTTGCACATGACATGGCAGACAATATAGGTGTGAACCAGACTTTAGCATTTAATGTAAAGTAAATCTAAAATTTATATGTTTACAGGTTTAATAGGGCTCCAAGTTTGAATGTCATCAATGATAATGATTGATTTTTATATAAGTAATTTATTATTAAGACTCATATTAGTATGAAAGAATATGGAGGCAAAGATTGAGTTATTTTTGTTTAGTATTATTTAATATTTAACGGTGTTAACTTTTTACTGTTAAAAACTTATAGATACTCTAGTCCATGACAAAATAGATAAGTATGATCACATCGGTATGTGTTCTCGTCGGATCCAGCGCACCACGCCTACTTCTGTTCTCGTGAATAAATTTCATATATCCGGTAGTATGAACGACCAATGAGAAGCCGAGAACTGAGTAAAAGACTGGGTCTGAAGGGGAATGTGCGTATCAGTAAAGATTTGATCATACCTATCTATTTTGTCATGCTCTAGTCTCCCTAATACGGACAATTTATATTTCGTACTTAAGTACTCATGTATAATCGTGTATAATGTATGTATTCGAGAATAGCTGAATACCTATTATAAAGGTATTATTGTTTTGATAAATAACAATAATAATGTGTAATGTAAAATTGTAATTCAATAATTATTGAATTTGTATAAATACATAAGGTGTTTTTTGAAAAATATTTATTAGTAAGTTAAAAAAAACGTTATTCCTTTTAATCCAGATTTTCGATAAACCGGATAGATTCTATCTACTACTAGATATATAGTCCTATAGTGAGACTACTGTATTAATAGTGATATAAAGATATATTGTCGATTGGTTTGATTTGAATTTGAATGGAAATCTTTTCTTTTTCTTTAGAGAAAAGTTCAGATTTTTAGTTTTTAGTGATATTTTAAGTAATTAAAATATTAAACTTAATCAGAAAAAAAGTAATACCATAAATATTTATTATGTTTATACTATAGCCATGGTATAAGTATATTTATTAAATTTAATAGGTTAAGACTATTCTTATTTCAATGTTTTGAATAATACAAATTGACTTACACCATACTTCTATTTTAACTCTTCTTGAAATACAATACACATACTAATCAATCAAATATATTTTAGTTGTTTTGATCTCTATCTATATTTCATATGAAGTTAGTTCTAAGTTTCCTATTTTCTTGATGTGGAGCTGATGTGTAAAAATAATTTTTTTGTTATAAATTGTATTTAGTTATTATTACAAATATATGATTATTATTGACAATAAAATTATATATAACAGTTTATATTTATACATTTTTATATATTTTTGTTTTAGTTGAAACAAATCTTAAAAAATGGAACAGGAAAATGAAGCCGATCATCTCAGTGAACACAATATATACAAAACATTAGTTTCAAACAATAACAACCACAACCAGGTAACATCAATTGATCAGGAAATGCAATTAAATATGACCAATAGTGATCTAAAAATTGATCCTTCTACATCTTCTTATGACCATGTTAATTCAACATCAAATAATACGTCTAACTCTGATATTGATATTAACCAGATTAGTGAATATTTTACAGTTGAATCGAGTCCATCTAAAGTTTTAAAAAGTGATAATCCATCAGAGATTAAATTTGATATGGATTCTGATAAAAATTCTAATATAAACAATATAATTAAAACCAGCTTAGAGAATAATCACGAATCTCTCAAAAATAAAAGTCCATTTTCATTTATGAAAAATAAACAAACTAACTTTGACGTTCTAAAATCAACTGAAAATGTTATTAAATTTAAGAAGTCATTTGAAAAAAGTTTTCATTGTTTTATTTGTGACACTAAAATAAAATCGATAAAAGATTGGGAGTCACATGCTATAAGTACATTTCATATAGAAAAATGTATGAATAAAAATAATTATGTTTCATACGATTGTTGTGGTTGTAAAACATTTTTTTTTGGAAGTAAGGAACGGATTTTAAAACATTGCAAAGATGTTCATAATGATATATCTGGATTACCATGTGTTTTTAAATGTATGAAAGAAGTATTTTATCATTGTATGTGTATAAGTCCAACTAATTGGAAATCTTGGTCGTTTTGTGGACCTTGTAAAACTTTTTCATGTTATAAAATTAAATGTTACCCTAGTAACCATATTTATAAAAAAACGATTCAATTTAAATGTGATTCGTGTTTAATAGATTTTGTATGTAGTCAAGAAGTTTACAATAAACATTTAATGTCATGCGAACATATCATGTTGGAATATTTACAAAATAAAAAAGTCGGCAAAAATCCGGAAACTCAAACTATGTATTGTTTAAAACTACCTCCAATAATTTTAAATAAGTTTTCTATCGACAATATTAAATCTACTTGTAATGATTGTAAGTTTCAAATGGAGTCCAATGAAAAAGCATTAACTTTTCATCTAATTGAATGTATCAACAAATCTGATATACGCGGAAAAAAAATATCAAACATCAAAACTTATTTTTGTGAAGTCTGCAATATAACCATATCCAATTTTACTCAATGGAAGTTCCATTTATTATTATCAAGTCATTTAATTAAGTGTTTTGATATTAAAGATTTAGTTTCTTATACATGTGAAATTTGCTCACTACAGTGTTATGGAGCTTTACATCATGTAACAGACCATCAAAACCTTCATCCAAATAATTCTGTACAAAATCTTTCCAAATTTATGGCTTTTAACTTCCAGCGTATAAACAAAGATTTAGAAACCAAAGATTTTTATTATTGTGAAGAATGTGAAACATATGCTGAAGTCAATTCTAATTCAGATCATTGGAATAAAAGTCATAAAACTAAATTGAAACGTATAGTCTGTAAACCCTGCCGCACAGAATTCTTTTGTATTAAAGATAATGGGTTATTCACAAGTCATATTTTATCAAGTGAACACATTATTTTAAAGTCTGTTATTTCTAAAAATTTATTTCCAGAATATAAAACACAATCATCCATCAATCAAAATCAAAAACCTAATGCTTTAAACAGTACATTAGAAAAAAATAAAGTTTCATTTAATGTTGAACCATATTTACAATTTTTTCAAAATGTAATAAGTGAAAATAACACTATGTGTAAATCATGTGATAATCTAATTAATTTAAATCACAATGATCTCCTTAGTCACTTGTTAGTTTGTAATCATGGATTAGTAGAAAGTATCCCTAAATCAAATTTAAATTATTTTCAATGTTTAGAGTGTGCATTTTATTCCAGCAACAAGGATACTTGGATAGATCATGCAACTACACATGCAAAATTAGATACAAATGATTGTTATTCTTATATTTGTATAAGTTGTAACTCTTTAGTGTATGGTACAATTGGTGATATTGAATTACATTTAATTACTGAACACAAGACAACATTTATAAACATGCCATTAGAATCTGTGTTAATGGCAAAACAATTGATGAAGAGAAATATTAATGCTGGTAAATCGTCTGATATAATGTGCTTTTGTGAGCCATGTAATATGATATTTAAGTCAAGTGATCATCGTAATCATTTTAAAACAGATAGTCATGCGACAGCAGCATCAGACATTGTAGAATTATTTTATTGTAAAGATTGTAAAGTTGAATTCTACTCTTCAATTACAGTTTATGAATGTCACAAGTTAACCGTGGAACATATAGTTATGAGTTCAGACTATAGAAAAACTGAAATTAAGACTCTTCTCAAACCTTTGAAACTTGATACTCATTTATTTACCTTTGTTACTGATCAAAATCTGTACAATTCAACGTTAAACATTGGGTTTTTCTGTTTTATTTGTGATTATTTGTGTTTAAAATTAGATGTTTGGAAAACGCATATTAATAGTAAAAAGCATATCAATTCTTCCAAGGATCTTTGTACGGACCATCGTTGTAAAATTTGTAAGACACTTATGTTTGGTAAACGACATCACATGTTTGAACATTATAGCAATCGTTTTCATTCAATGTTGAGACATTTCAAATTAATGACATCTACTGAGGGTTTAAAACAAAAATGTGAAACAAAACATGCTGGCAATATGGGAACAACTTTAGAAAATGATCAAACTGCAGTAGTTAATAAGAAATCAGAAAAATCAAGTACCGCAGTTAATTTATTAACAGAAATGATGACTAAGTTATCTCATCAATCAAATACTCATAAAGAAAGTAGTTTATTAGAAGATTCTACTACCAATAATACACATCCAATGACAGTAGATGAACTTCCTTCTCAATCAAATTTTCATCAAGATAGTAGTGTACTAGATGAATCTATTACAGATATTAATAAAACTGAATTAATGATAAATACTAAGGATGAAGTTCCTATTGAAACAAATACTCCACATTATAGTACTTTTTATAAATTGAAAATTAGTATGCTAAATGAATTGCTTAAGCAAAATAAAGAGATAAAATCACAAGTATGTTATTACTGTATATCTTGTGATTTTATAACTACAGCACAAAAATATTGGGACGAACATAATTCAACTGATCATTCGAATGAAGCTAAATCGCGTATTCAGAGGTATTGTGATGTTTGCAATTTATTTCAATTTGGGCTATCTCATGAGTTAGATAAACACCTTAACACTATTGAACATAAAAATATGTTAGATTTAAAAAAATTAAACAACAATAATAAAAAGAAAAATGAACAGAACAGTAATATGAC
Source organism: Aphis craccivora (assembly GCA_009835225.1). Classification (NCBI taxonomy): domain Eukaryota; kingdom Metazoa; phylum Arthropoda; class Insecta; order Hemiptera; family Aphididae; genus Aphis; species Aphis craccivora. The sequence continues at coordinate 2,770 of VUJU01003580.1, read as the reverse complement.
TTCTGTCAATCCTTCAGATGTTACTCAAACTTCAAAAGTAGACAATCAACAAACAAATGGTAGTAAAACTGATCACAAAGAAGGAAATAATCGTCAAATCTTGATTGAAATTAAAGGTAATACAGTATATACTATTTATTGTATAGTTTATTTATTTATTAATTATACAACACATTTTAATGTTTTAGGTGTAAAACCAGAGTATAAAAAAAATAGTTGGGTTGAAATTAAGAAAATGTTGGCTTTTTATGGACTTTTTGGAATTGTTACTAAGCACAGCTCTGTTACAATCATATTTCGTAAATTGTAAGTATATAATCTATAAAAAAAACATAAATATTATCCATAGTTAATAACACGTTGATCGCCATAAGACCACTGCAGTCATACAATAGGTTTTTGTTATATGCCAAGTATATTTTTCAATGTCTTCCAAATTTGGATGTACTATGTATTTAAAAACAAATGTATAACAAAAAAAAAATTGTAATGATTGCTGCCACTGTCCTTATTTTAGTACATTATTGTAGCGCTATGGAAAAGTTAATTGTCTAATACCAGATTAATTTATGGTCATGTGTGATGGTAGTAATGATGAAATATGGGTGCCGGCAGTCACAAATGTATACAATTTGAGAACTAGATGATCACCGGCAGTCTTATTGTTAATGTATTTTAATAATAATATTTAAAATTGAACTGAAATTAATTCTTTATATTAGTTTACTATATTATGTTATTCTTTTTTTGTTTCAATATCCAAACGATAAATTATACTCTATAGTGCTAAAAATATAAACATCATGAAAAAAAATAAACTATAATTTAAATTACGTATAAAAAAGTTTCTCATAGCTAAAATTAAATTACTGTTATCAGAAATTTAAAAAAAATTCAATTTACTTTTTTGTGTTTTTAGACTTAGGTTTTAAATTAATGTTTTATTATATTTACAGAGCTTCCGTGAACAAAATGTTAGATGATAAAGAAATGTTGGAAAGAAAATACGGATTTACTATTAATGTTATAGTTGAAAGTGAGTCACATTTTAAAAATTAATGTTTTAATCTTGGTAAATATTCCATATTGAGATATAATTATTGACATTATATTTTTAAATTTGTAGCAATATCAAAAATATTTTACTTTCCATTAACAAATACCTATAATTATTAGTTTCCTTTTTATACACAAATAAAAAAAAACCAAATATTTTACTTGGAAAATTGTACACGACAAACATTTATTGAGTTGATTTACTTTCAGCTTTCAATTTACCATACTTAAATTTTATTTTATTTTAAACTTATCAATTATTAATTTTCCAAAAAGGATAGAAACTACTAGTTATAGTTATTAAAATAGTTTACTTTTGTAAATATTATAAAATTTTACTAATGAATATAGAGTCTGATTGTCATATAATATGTAAGATATCTTATTTTATTTTTAATTAATTATAGATGAAAAATTACCCGAATTACATAGAACAACATTATTTGAGTTTGGAAATAAAGCAGTACTACTAAAATCTATTAACACACAACTTGCGGCAATTAACCAAGAAATTTCCAACCCTGAAATAATTGGTAGATTATTCTTGTTATTAAATTCAATACATAGTTGTGCTGGACAACATTTCAAAAGCAGTAAAACATATGCTTTTGGATCACGTATGTCAGGTCTTGCACTGAAAGATAGTGATGTGGATTTATACTTTGATATCGGTAATATTAATATTATATATTTAAAACATTTATGTATATGAATAATTAAAATACAATATTAACTAGTAATAAAAATAGTATTACGTATAAAAAATTATTCAATGGGTAAAAAAGCTTGACAATTTAATATAAGGTTCCTTAACAGTTGATAAACTTAAAAAATGTATATTACCATAATTTTTTATAAGCCTTTAAATTTTGAACTTGGATGAATTTATGTTTAAAATCTTAATAATATGATATTCATTATTCTTTATATTTAAAAAATATTATTCATAGGGACTTTAAGCTTTTACGTATATTAATTTATTTTACACATTTAATGACATTTTTAACTTTATTATTGTCTGTATTATAGTAATATATTAATTACTTAAATAGCAATATTATAAAACATAAAATTATATATTAAGCTGATATGCTATCTCCATTTAGAATCATTTTAGATTCTGAACTAAGTGAAGAATGTATTGATTTTACAATGATGTGTGTGTTTTTTTTTTTTTGTTTTTTGTTTTTGTGTCTGTGTACAGCATAACTAGTCGAAATAATGCTACAATTTGAAACTTTGGGGGTGGTTTCCGATGTAAAAGTGAATATCCTTAGTGCATTATACAGGTCAAAAGTTAACATTTCCAACAGTTTTCAAAACAATCGAGAAAAACAAAAAAAAAAATGACGGAAAAACGGAAATTTTTACGCAAAACCAGTTTTCGACAAAATCGATTTTTTTATATAGTTGTAATTCAAAAACTAATCACTGTAAATACTTGAAATTTTCACCAAATGTTTATGTAAGTGTTATCTATATACAGTTAAATTTTCATAAAATTTTGACTTTTTTTGAGTTATTTATAGACCACGGAAATTTTCGATTTTTTTGAGAAAGTGTCGATAAAAAATTTTTGGATGACCAAAAAGTCTTGAAAATTTAAAACAAGGTTCCTTATGAGTTGTTTTTATTGTAGCTAAAAAAAATTAAAAATCGTTTGTCACAATTTTTTTTTATAAGCGTTTATAGTTCAAATTTTTACGAAATCTGT
>VUJU01003579.1:0-24786 GCA_009835225.1 Aphis craccivora | reverse complement strand
TTTTTATTTTCCATTTATATGTTTGGAGTGCATTATAATAATAATATGTGACTATGCCTCTATTATATTTGTATATAAATACGCTTAGTACGTAGGTACGCATAATATACAGGTGATTCTTTTATCAAACACTCATTATTTCAAAATCTATTAACATTTTTCTTACATAATTTCCAGTCAAAATAAAATAACATTTTTTAAAAAATGTGTTTTTATTATATTTTATCGTTGTATTATTTTTTTAAGTTATTTTATTTTTTGAATAATAAGAACATACATTACAAAATAATTTGCAAATATTCACGATTTTGACAATATTTGAACTTCAAATGCTAATAAAAAAAAAAAAATTATGCCTATGTGTTTTTATAATTTTTTAATAACAATAAGAATAACTTATGAGTAACTTTGTATTAAATTTTCAAGAATTTTGATTGAGCCAAAAAAATTTTATCGACACTTAAAAAAAATTTTTCAGAAAAATTGAAAATTTCAGTTGTCTATAAATAACTCAAAAAATGTTAAAATATTTTGAAAAGTAAATCATGTAAAGAAAATGCCAATCTAAATAACTGGTGAAATTTTCAAGTATCTACGACTTATACTTTTTGAATAATAACAAATATTTAAAATCGTTTGGGGTAAATCGTTATCGTTACGCTATTTCGTAAAAATTTAAAATTCAAATGCACTTAAAATTTTTCCTATAATGATGCTTCGAGTTTTCTCTATAGATACTTGAAGGAAAACTTAGTAATTAAGAACCTAAGTTAATTTTTTTAAATAAATGTTATTCATAAAAAAAAATACAATAAAAAAATATTGTTTTATTTCGACTGGAAATTGTGTAATAAAATAATTTCGAAAACACTAACCAATTTTAAAATAATGTGCATAAATTTATAAAAAAAGTAATAAAAATACAGAAAAACATTTTAAATTAGTATTTAGATTCCTACCATTGCAGGTTGAAATTATATTAATAATCAAATTCACTAACTTTTAATTAAAAAATATTCTCTCGCAGTATAAACAAATTAATATTCATATAAGTACATTATGTTTAATCCTCTTATAGTACGTAATTCACACAACCTACTATATAAACATTCAAATTCCGGATTTAAAAAATATACCTATATAATTTATACAAGTTCCTCACAAGAATATTTTATATAAGTATATATATATAATAGTTAATTAGATACTACTGAGGACGTTGTGTTACCTATAGGTATATTGTTTAATATATTGTTCAATCATTTAAAAAAAAAAAAAAAAAAACAATAGCTATACTTACCTATACATTATACTCTACTCACGCAATGTAGCAATGTTTTATATATATTTTTGGGGTATGTATCAAAATAAGATATTATTCCTATAGGTATATTATACTGTTCATTTTAATAAAAAATCAATTGTATTTTTATTTTTCGAAGGCTAAAATGTAACTTTATTGGTGCGTTTTCTTTATTGTAAATTAAATTATTAGTGTAATATATTCTCGCGGTTAAAACAAATATATAATTATAGGTATACAGTATAATAATAATTGGACGTACCTATACATATAGAGGCAAATAGACGGTACACCGTGCGCAATATCTGTGCCGCACAACTTCGTACATATATAATATGATATTATATAGTTATGTCGGCGACTCATACCTATATATTATAGGTAATAGCGACGTCGCGCGAATTATACTTGCAATGATGCAGCACGGCGATGACCGAGGCGGTGTACACCGCGAACGTGAGGTGTAGGTGTTATGTGTGCTCAGTATACGCTCATGATGGCTGCAAGTATACGATAATATAATAATATAACAGTATAGCTCGCGTAATATCGCACGATGGCTGGTTATCGGTATTATAATATGATATGATATAGTAATATTATTGTGGTGAAACTTATACTGCGCTGTGGCGGGAAAAAACTACTAAAAAAAAGACGCGGGCGACCCGCGGGAGGCAATAAAGTCGCCCCCCCCCTGATCGCGGTACACCGGCGTGGGTGTGGGAGAGGGGGATAATGTGCGTGTGTACTCGACAGGTAAATGCGCACGTTACAGAGGTGCTTGTGTGTGTGCGTCTGTGTGTCTGCGTGTGCGTGTGTGCGCGCGTGTGGCACCTGTTGCGGGCGGCCCCGGCTCCGGGCCAATGGCGTGCGGCCCGCGTGACGGCGGCGGGGGAGACGGTGTTCCGAGCGTTTGGTTTGCCAGTGGACCATAGTACAGACCGGTACCTCCGCGCGCATAGTAGCAGTGCCTAACCAGCGAGCACGGCGGACGACGGTCGTGACGCACCATCGGTAGACCATATAGAGGAGCTTGCGATCGCGCCGGCGTGGTGTGTGTGCGTGTGTGCGGCGTTTGTGCTTCGATTGACTTATCGTAATTTACTATATTTTTTTTTCTCACCCGGTTTGATTCTCCGCACCCGTGCGCATCGACGCTTCGACCCTTTGGACCGTTCGACCGGATTCCGAATATTATATTAATAATTTCCGTATACGTCAAACTTTAATATTATTTTAATTTTATAATATTATTATTGTCATCGAGGCTCTCGTATTTAATTCGTAAATCTTCGATTTCGCGCGTCGCTCCGTCAATATACAATAATAATATAATCGTTAACCGTTTGCGTACTGTGGTGTTCGACACAGTAATATTACCTATTGATCATCACCCTCGTTGTCGTCGCGGACCGATTTCACGGGACCATCCGTCGAGAGTGTGCGTTCGCGTGACTTCCGCTCGGAGACCTGCCCCGGAACGAGCTTTAACACACGGTTTTTGGTAAGTAACTATATATTATATCGTCTTTATTTTACTCCTATATACGCCTAACCGTAATCCATAGCGCGTACAACTCTTGTAATATAGGTAGGTATATTAAAAAATTTTATAAAATAATATTATAATACAAGACACGTCTTGTGACCTACCATACCGACCGAGTGACTTTAACGCACGTGAACGCCGGATACGAATTTTTTTCATAACACATTTTATTGCAATAATTCGTATATTTTCTTCGATAAACAATAACTCTATTTTTACCAAACTATACTGAAATTCGATATCAATAATATATATTATATACTTAATCAAACTTCGACTGTAGCCCATAATAAAATATGTATTTAAATAATTTATAACTTAATCCATGTACTTCTACATCATTATACCTAATATATAATATAATATATTATTTTGATAAGTATATGCAATTTGAAAAAATAATATCTCCTTGGCTATATAAATGAAAAACTTTACTTGCACATGTTTTCAATATTTTCCTATGGTAGTTGGTCGTAAACACACTTCCTTTCCTCTCGTTTTCATAATATCCCACGGCCATTCGTTGTACAATGCGTAAACATGATAATAAGATACTTAAATCATATATGTATATAATCACACCATTATATAAGTTCATCGTGACACTGAGCTGTTTTTATATTATTAAAAAAAAAAAAAAAAACAAATACATTAACAGGCCTAAAACTGAATTAATATTTTCCCATGGAAAATGAATAGTATATTATATATCTATATTTTAGTTATTATTCCTGTAATACGACTAATATTATTTAATTAGGTATTCACTCAATTTCAACTGGCAACTGTTAAAAATTATGATTTTCAATACAGATATTAATTTTTCTACTTACATGATATTCGTTGTTAAAATTCATTATTTACGAAGATATAGAATAAGTAGGTATACATTCCAGTAAAATATTTTTGAGTTATTCTAAAGCAAAATCGCCGCCAAAATCATTTATCACAACAATTATAATGCTTAATATTTTTGTATAGGTATGACATATCAATTTATTAAAACATTTTCTCAAAACCATAAATATTATATTAAAAAAAAAAAAAAAAAAAAATATTTAATTGTTTAATCGAATTAAGTACAATAGTAATAAAATATAATATCTATATATCAAATTCTCAAAAATACTATTCTCTATAATTTTTCTAATAGATGATTTGATTTTGAAATTTTTATAAAAAAATTCACAAAAACAATTTTATATGAATGCGTTTTATCTATATTGCACGTGGGGTATGATAGAGAAAACAAATATGTTGACAACTTCAAATAAAATAAAATGTTTTCTTATTTATTAATTTCTGGTTGAGAATAATACAATAATATGTGATAGGTACTTATGTTATATATATATTAGAAAAAATAATAATATGAATAAAATAAATTAGGTATACATACTAAATAAAAAAATTAAAAAATTATCAAAAGTATTAACAAATTAAATGACAAAGTTTTAATATATATAACATATAGGTACCTACTAAATAATTATATTTATGTCAGCATTATATAGTCAATGGTTGTTTTTATATCATTAAAGGGTCTAATACTGTAGAAGGAGTTTAAAAGTGATTGAAGTTTTGATGGAAAAAACAATTATATAATTAATCTTACAGCAGTGTTGCAGACTGAAGTACAGCTATTAGGTTTAGCGCCCTAGAGGGATTTGTCAAGACTAAGTTTTGAATAATACAGTGAAACCTTTAATTATCCAACATTCTGGCACTGAAATTTTGTTCACTATTCGGATTTTAGAGGGTTTAGTTTGTAGAAATATTGTAGTTTGTTTCCATAATAAGTACACTATAGATGTCCGTTAGTAGAAGTTTCACTTTATTATAATATGGAATAGCATGGAGTTATGTAGTGTATTATTATAATATTATTTACAATAAATCACCTAGCTAGTATATATATTTTTAAATTTCATGTGATTTTTATTTTATATTCCAATATCAGGCTATATTTTATTTCAACGTGTTGTGCTCGTGATGCATAATTATTTATTTATTTTTTTAAATCATTGTCCTCTTGATTATCAAAAAAAAAACTAACAGACACAAACAAACGACGTGCGGGTGAATCCACAGGTCGGTGCCCAGCTTTGCCGGGCCGCACGTTTATTGTTGTCGTTTCCGCCGATTACCATTCTTCTATCACACGTACTCTATATAAACACATATATGCGTAAACTATTATTATTATTATTTTATCATTCATTACCTATTTGATAATATCCTATGGGTACAATATATATATATACATTAAATTATCATATTGGTACAATAAACGTATAAATTGTAGGGATACGGATATTATATAAAGTACCTACAAAATATACTTATTATATCATATGTATATACAGTATATAATATACACTTTCGTCATTCCGATAAAACTTTGCAGTAGTCAATACAATTATATATGATTATCTAAACATCGTGGCAAACTCATTTTCAGCGTACACACGTCGCACAAACGCTCCACTCACGCAAATTCGTAAGGTACCTAATCGTTTTTTTCGCACATTTTCCTACTATCGGCATCCAATGAAAAACGGAGTCATTGACATTTCGACGGACACGTCACAACCCTTTTTGTCCTGAACTTATAATTTATATATATATATATTGTGCGTGCGTATATTATAGTTTTGTGTCGTTATCAGAGTCGAACAGCAGCTGCTGACATTGCGCCTCGCACAGACATCAAGGACAACACAAAACGATAATAATTACGGGTTATACTGCTGATGACGGGTCCCCTAGTAGTAGTTTTAGTCGTCGCCGTCAATCGTCTATACCGCACCCGCACCCAACGACTGTACAATATATTATAATGATATTATATGAACACTATGGGCATAGGTATTATATATATATAGCAATACAGTATAAACACTATAATTATTAAGCGCTACTGTGAGTTGTTTTACACAACACCCAGATGAGTGACGACGCCGGAGTCGGCTGCAAAGCAGTTGTTCCCCGAATCTTGATTTAGATATTATCTGTGATTTGAATTCATACTAGTAACAAGTCACTAATTCAATAATCAAAAGTCAAATTTACTAGTTTATCGGACGACTGTGCTTTATTATTGAACAAATGAAACCGAATATTATTAAATTGTAATTTCAAAATTACTTAGGTTTTTAGTCGTTTTACTTTTAAATTAAATATAATTTTTGGTATTCAAAACATTTATTTATAAACATTAATTTTAAACATTTATTTTATGTTTTGTTTCTATTGTTCTGAGTATATTTTGTACTTTTTTTTTATTAATTCTCAATTGAAAAAAATTGTATTTATATTTAATATTTATTTATTAAAAACTTCGAGCTTTAGATTTTAACAAGAATTTATATTTACTTATTTATTACTTTAGCAGTATTATTTAGAATATACGTAGTTTTAAAAGAGAAAAATATGGATGATTCGTTTAACACAAGTGAGTGGAATGTACAAGAAAAAATGTTTATCAAATACTTGAAAATACTTCGGTAAAAGATATTTTTTAATTTCTTTAGCATATCTTGGAATACTTTTTAAATTGCGAGAAAAAAATACTTGTACCTACATTAATAGTATTAATTTATTTATTAAATAATTTAGATTTTGAAACTTACCTTAATAATTATTTATAATTTTTCAATAAAATATAAATATCATTTTTTCTTTCATATTTCATGTAGGTACTTATATTCTGTTTTTTATAATTATTTTTAGTTTTTAATCGTTTATAATTATTTGTAGCTTTTTATAGAAAATAACGAACGTGTATATATTTCTGTTAAAAAAATAAATTAAATAATCTTCATACTAGTATTAAAGTATATTTTGATAAATAAAAACTTATTTTTGTACATTTTTTTCATTTTTAATAGAATAATTGTAGGTTTTTTTAGAAAATTAATATCATTTTGTCGAACCATTAAAATATAGATTCAAATAATATATTAATATATAATATAATATACATATATTTTTTTTTATTACTGACTACTCTTAATAATTTTTCATGTTCAATATTATTTAGGTATATAAATTGGTAATATACCTACTTAATTATTTTTGTTAAATAGGTATTATTAAATTATTGTACCTACCTTTGTATTTCATTTTAATATAAAGTTTGAATTAGAAAATGATTTTGAAACATGAACTAGTAAAAACCAATTGAAATATTTTAATAACTATGCATATATTGTTGCATACATTTTTCAAAATGATAATACATTTGAATATTTTATCATTATTACAAAACATATTAAAGATAAATATAGGTAATTATATGAGAATGCTTTTAATAACAAAATATTATTAGGTAATACTGTGGATATTTTTATTTGATATGTGTATAATATATTACCTATATTAAATTACTTTATAGTTTATACAAAGAAAAATAATAAATGAAACAATATGCACTTACTCACTCGTCATAGATTTAGGTACCGCTACAAAAGTAGTTTTATAATTTTTTTAATATGTTCATTTGTAAAAGATTTATAAACTTGGCCAAAAATTATTCAATTAGATATTTATTGGGTTAATCAAAAATGAATAGAAATAGTCGTTTTGATAAATGGGTGATGTGTATTATGAAGGGGAAGAAAAAAAATATCTTGTGAAAAACCATAAAAGAACCAATCGGTTGATTGGAAAAAAAGGTGTATAATAAAAGTGTATATAAAATAAATATATAAACCTTACCTATACATAAGAAGGAAATGAACGAGAAAAAAACCTCAAGAGAAAGTGGCAGATTAAATTTTCCTACAGTGGAAACCCGTCCCAGATGGAAAATCCAATTAATTGCGTAACCATCGGTTCTTTTTCCGGTCATTCGTAACTGCAGAGATAAATTTATATATATATATTATATATTTATCGATTTACATTATTACTCGACGTTGCTCGTACCGTTTTATATATATCACGGAAATCGTCACGTGAAATAATATAATTTTTAACGAAATCATGCAAATATATTAATATAGATTATTACGTTTTCATTGCCGTAATAATATCGACGGGTTGGATAGGGCCAGGTCATTATTATAATATGATATAATATAATAATAACAACTATCTAGATATTTATACTTATCTCTATTATTTTATTGGAATAAATAATAACAATAATAAAATAATGAATTTGTGCTGATTCGATTCAAACTTCCACAAGTCGATTTTACTAGAAGACTACTTTATATAGGTACTCGTATTTATACATATTATATTAAGTGTCATGTCATATTCTGGTACTGAAATAATTTCCAGCGTCCAAAAATTCTTTATTACTGGCCGGCGGCCGCATCTAAAGTATAAATAGATAGATACCTAGGTATTATATTATTGTAGCAAGAGGCTACTCAGTCTGCAGTACACACGGGGTTATGGGGTTATTTCTTCCGTCACTACTCACTACCAAGCCCCACGGAAACCCTTGCCCACCCCTAACAGCACGCAGACACGTTGCCGTCACAATAGACGTTAATTGTCTGTGACGTTTCCACTGCTGCCGCGTCGGATGTCACAGGGTTCTGCAGTGTATGATGGTAAAGTGCATATATATGCAGGTATATTACTCGCATATTATTACAATAATAATATAATGTATATTAACACCAAAAATGAGGGTAGAACTAAATGTGTAAAATATATATCTATTATATCTATTTATGTTTAAATGAGTTGTATTATAGAAGCGAATGTGTTGTTTATGCGTTTTGTTTGAATAAAACAATATATTATATTATATTATGTAATCGTAATTTATGTAGCTGCAGACATGAATTACAAATGAATAGCATAGAACAGTGTTAAAAACACATAATATTATATAAAATAATACACGTATTTGCCAACTAAGTAGTTGGAACTTTCTGTAGTAGGTTCGATATATAAGTCACTACTTATAGAATGTCACTGTATAATAAAATATAAATAATATAACTGGAATTACAATATTTACGATGGTTTTTTGTTTTGATAATTTATTCAGTTATTTAGCCCTGGTAAATATGTACATTCTGTAATAGGGAAACAATGAGAATTTAGATAAGTCTCAAGTTATAAAAATATAATGTATTTTCATACTTATTTGTATAGTGTAAAATGTAAAATTATAGTTATCGACAATAAACTCACATTCACTTACAATGCCGCAAGGACTTCTAAATAAAAAAACACAAATAATCTTTAATAAATAATTTTCTTATTATTTATCTGCCTATCTGGTAAAATAATTGAATTGGCCTTCTCGAATTTTTGACTGTTTCTATATTTTATTATTAACTGAAACGGAAACTGGCAAAATAGTAAATACATATACCAGATAATCTCACTTAAATTTTATGATGATATTATGGTAAAAATCTAATTGATGCTATAAAACTGGTTATAATATACCTACATATATAAGTATGTAGAAATATATCTGATGCTTTTCTAGACTAAATCCTCTTAAAAAATATATATAGTGTTATTAATTTATAAAAATATCAACTACTTATAGGAATACACAAATTACATAAAGCAATATAATATAGTCGATTAATTATTCGTTAAAAATATTTCATTTGTTTTTTTTTCTTTTTTTTTATTAATAATACAAAAAAATTGTTCGCTGTACGCCTTTAGGTACTTTCTTGAATGTTATATACTATATACCTAGTATATACACAACAATTATCAAAATATTTGTGCTAATTTAAAACAAATTACTACCTATATTATTATCGATAAGGGAGTTTATACGTAATGTATTAAGAAAGTTGCTATATTAGAAATAAATATTTTTTTATATGACAAAATAATACAATAATAGCATTTATTATTATTTATTTAAATTCAGAAACAAACAGCTTCCGACTATAATCATCAGCTATAATAGACTTTATAGTAAAGTGAGAAAATGAAGGATAATCGTTTTTTCTTCTAATACGAAAATAACTAATTTTTATGCCTAGCGTCCTTAAGAAATAGTACGAATACAATTTCCAAAACTATAGAAAATCACAAGGTTCAATTTTACAGTAATTGATCAGAATTATCTTTAGCATTGCAAATTATTGTTGTATATTTATTTTTCAAAAATAGCTAGATCACAATTGTTTAGATAAGTGCCATAATTTTTTTCCAATCCTAAATAAATGTTCAAAAATATTGTTATAATTATAATTACCTATATAACTATTCTGTATAATAATCTAGAATAGATTATGTATAAATTCTAATACTATCTTATTGCATTAAAATATGTAGTTTTTATTAATTTAAGTTCATCGTTAAAACATACGTGAAAGCCAACGTAGTAGTATTATTAAATCGATTTCATGTCATTACGTTAACAAGTCCAATTATGATATTACATTTTTTTTTTTTTTTTTACAAATTGTCGTTCCCTATAATAACGCACAATTTTAACTAAAGTTAACAATAGGAATTTTATGTTACATAACGAAAATAATACTTATAATAGCTAATATACTATTATAAATGATTTAAAATAGACCAATTTGTTTGCAATCACAATAAATTATTTTTAAATATTGTTCATGGTTACAGCGTTGAAAATCAAGTAAACGATTCAATGGTATATATTTTATATAATCTAGAAACGACATTTTACACGAAACAATGTAAAATAATTTAACTTTTACAAAATATATATTATAATATAAATATAATATATTTTACTCGATGTAAATAAATGAATGAACGTTTTTATTACTTTTGTTCTTGATGTTCTGTTTATTATGCGCCTATTGAATCTGTTCCATACATATTTCGCGCTTTTCTTATAATATAATGGTAGGTATATCAAGCTGCAAAAAAATATGCTGCCTACCTACACCAATAAGTATATTGCGTAGAATGCGTACTACACTCCAAAGTGTTTATGCATAAATAAATGTTTACCAATATGTGTATGTATTTCGTTAAGATATTACTATACCTACTCATGTAGGTATATACGAATAAATGATTATAACCTCCTGCGTACGTCGAAAAGTTATATTATTATTATTATTATTATTATTACGGTCACGGAACTGTGAACACGCGCTAAGTCAATAGATTATACACAGCTAGTACTCTTAAAGTATAGTAGTGACAATATTTTATTAAAAAGTCTGATTGCATTTATTTATTTTTTAAATATAATATATTATAATATTATGTATTATTGAAAAAAGGTATTTACCGTGTTATTATAGTTATAATTTTATACCAGTGCAAATATAATAATATTGCAAACGATGTTTTAGTTTCAAATTTAAACAAATTAAATATTATAATAATGTATTGTATGCCTATAGGTGTTTGTATAATATGGAAATAGAATCGTCATCGGCGACCTACGTATATAAACAGACGGCCTTTCGCTGCGACGTTTACTTCGACAACGATTTATTATTAGGTAGGAGGAATACCCGACTTGTAGTACTGCGCGTGCACGCGTTACATTGTTTTTTTACGCGCACATATATGTGGTACCATGCCGTTGTCGGTTCATCCGAGTTTACTCCGCGAAAGCAATGATTTATTTCACTTTGTCGTCGTTCTCTTAATTTTTTTCCCCTCTTCGTACAGAAAAACGCAAATATTATTCCGATTTCATGATTGATAAAGCGGTTAAAAAAAAAAATGAGGTTAAATTTCTATTCTTCTGTCTATGTGAATGTATAATGTCAACGCGGTTTTACAACACGCGAGTGGTCATGACAATATTATTATTACTATATCGTAATATTATAGTCGCAGTGTGTGATTATATACCTATATTATATACGCGGTACGTGAAAAAAAAAAATGAAAAAAAAATAGTCTTTGAAAGTCAACTGTTGAGCCGCGTAACGTATATTATAATATGCAATATAGGTACTTATGTGCGGCACATCGTATATTATTATATGATTACGTACTCGTATTATATATCTGTATAACAGCCGTATACCTATACCATTGCTGTGTACGGGTCCAACTATCGTGGCAAATGGGCCGTCGGACTGACAGAAGTTATAGGGTTCGGACCTTCCAATAACCTGTGCCATAGTAAAAAGTTGTCTATGGCGAATGGCGATGATAATAATTATGATATAACAATAAATATCACGCCTCAGCACTTGTCGAACACTTTATGGGTTTTCGTGCAAATAACATCGCAAACTCCTTTGACTCATATAATAAAAACTATAAAGCACTATAATAATAACAACAAAAATAGAAATAGTCTACCTACTTAGATATAATATATATTGGTAGAGGTATAACTGTATAGCATATAAAGTTTGAGTTGGATATACGACGTGCACGCATTAAGGCGGTTCTGACAGACGCATCTCGTGGACAAATCAAACACAAACTATATAATATACGCTCAAAGCGTTGTTATTATTAATATATTGTCTCGCGCGAGCGCGTGTCTCCACGACCGCGATCGGCATTCTTATACTGCCGACCGTCTCGCCTCCTCCTCTTATTTGGCGGTATTAAATTATAATAATATTGTTATTTATATAGATCGCACAGGCTCGTCTCGCACGCCGGACACACGCTCGCCGCCGACCCCGTACACTTGTCTTCGTCCGAGTATTATAATATATACATCGCGCGGTAGATAAAACCCGATTTATATGAGGCACGTGAGAAAAATGCCAACGCGAAATGATACCTCGCAAGAAGATATTATAATTTCAGATTGTATATTTTACTGTAGAAATCGTATACGTTCATTCCCTACCAATGTCTTGGCGAACTTGACGATAAAAAATTGAACTTTGCTATTTAAACCGTCCTGATAGACCGTTGTGTGTGTGCGACACTTAAAATTATCATCGCATATTCGATTGCAACAGTCATGATATTATTTGATAAAATATTATTGTGCTGTAAAAAAAAATAGAGACTTCTTAAAACAAAATAATTTATAATATAAATAAACATTGTACGTATATACGGTACATTCAATTATCTATGAATATACTTATACTTATTATACGTGTGGTTCGATAGCGAATACTTTCTTCTGCGAAAGAACCTACGTATATAATGTATAAATTCGAAGAGACGCTTGAATAGGCTTTTCGTATTGAGATAATTTTATTGAGAGATACCCACGAACTGATTGTCACTGGAGTCTGCGTTCGTGCAGTGACACACGTGAGCATAACGGGCCCGATGTGCGTAGCTTCACGGGAATTTTTCCTTCTCTTATTTTATTATTTTATTTTATTTTTTACCTCATTTCTTCATTTTTTTCCCTTGTTTTTTTCTGTTCTCATTCCTTCATGTTGGTTTCGTGTTATCAAACACACACAACGCGAGATGACCCGGTGCATTGGAAGAATATCAAGCCACGATTCTGACCGGACCCGCGTGATCGAGATTTATACGCACACGCGCACGCCGCAGAGATGACACCCCACAGTGGTTGACCGCTAGCGTCATCACGAGCTTCAATTTTCACACTTTTTCGTTTCTTTCGCAGTGTACTTATCCGCACGACTCGAGACATTTACATAAACGCGGTCGTTACAATAATATAATATATATCCTATTCCGATAAAAAAATCTATATATTATATGGTATAAATGTGTACCTACCTTGCTATATATAAAATATAATGCATATAAACGACGTATATGTATTATATGTATGAGTGTGTGTGTGTCGACATCCAAAATAATAATAATAATAATAAAATAATAATTTTCTAAATACGATAGTGGGGGCGAGAAAATATCAATAATTTATGATACAAAAATAATCTTAGTAAAAAATTGAAGAGTTAAAATAAAGGATGCGTGCGTATGTGGCATATGTGTGTATTATCACGATACGAGTCAAAGAACAAATAAGAACGTAGTAGACTGTCAACGAGCTCGGCAGGCCACCGGGACAGCAAAAACTATTAACCATTTGTAATGATTGTAATGACACGATGACAAAGCGAAAATCTCCAACTTAAACACCTATAGAGGGTTTAGAATAACCTCTAAGGTCAAAGACAGCCGTCAACCATCAGTTTAAACTATTTGCACCTGTTTTGAGTTAGAGAGTTAGAATATTTGCATATTTTAATTACGTATTATGTTACTTATATACGTTTATAAATACATATAGATATGTATAAAGTCGTAAACTAAACTTGAATTAGATAAACAAAAAAAAAATTAGGAAATCACAACAGATAAAAACCGAATAAAATTAGTTTCTATCTTTTTAAATATTATTAAACGTATTTTTGGAACTAAATATGTTTAATTTTGATATATAATAAATTAATAAAAGATACTTAATACATTCATAGTGGGGCTCATGAATAATAAAAACAAAAAAAATATATATTACAAATTTAAATATAAAAATTAAAGATAACAATTAAAAGTATTATTGGTGATTATATTCAAAATAGTTTATAAATTATAAATATTGAATACAAAAAATGTATGCATGTGACGAACTATTTTTGATATAGTTGTACTTTCCTTGGTAGAATTTAATCAAAGTTTAATTATGTTTTTCAGACGAGGTGAATGTCATCGTGGAAGGGGTTATGATTGGAATGGAGCTAGGTTTGGGGCACCATGGGGGCTCCTTGCACCCTCACAACATGCCACAACATCAGATGCACTCGCAAGGTCTAATGCATCAGACACAACAGCAGATGCACCACGACGATGGTAAGTAGAAATTATAATATAATATTTTTATTAAAATTATTACTGATCTAATAATTATATAATTATCAACAATAATCATAGATTATTATTTCTTATAAAAAAAATAGTCTATAATATAACACTAATAAATTATTCCGTTCTTCAATCGGCGATGTTGTGAATCCTGGCAATTTAATATATTACAAATTTAACTTTCTTTAAGAAAAGAGTTAATACTGTGAGGGGTATAAATCAGTAGTGAATCTAGGATTTTTTTGAAAGGGAGAATTGTTCATATTAATTTTGTAAACATAATATTTAAAATTTTATGTTAGGCCTTACAAATATAATATAACTGCCAAGGGAAAGCTCGAGAGCCTAGAAACTCTCCTCGAATTCACCGATTCCCCACTTGTATAAAGTAATATACCTGCATTTATTCAGTTAATTGGAAAATAAATTTTACATATATAGACACAAAATATTTTACTATATTTTTTTTATTTTGAAAAGTACTCAATTTATATTATTTTTGAAATCGAATTGAGGATAAAGTTTCGATGCACACAATCCGTGAATAAATCGATTAGGAAACATTAATTTTTTGTTTTTTTTTTTTTATTTTCAATAGGATCGGGAAACATCAGCAGCAGTAGCAGCGTCAACGGTTTTTCACAAGAAGGTAAGTGCACGAAAAAATAAAATATATCGTAGATTAAGCAGTCGAGTACTTACATATAATTTAATACCGTTATGGGTTTGATGTAACTTGTGATGATATTATATTATATTACACACGGTCCATAAAGGAAGTGATTTAAATCTGCAAACATCGCCTAATCAAAAAAAAAAAAAAAATTATATATATGTATAAATATAGATTTTTTATTCTAACGCCTACCTAAGCTACTATACATAAGTATTAAGTATACTTTCATAACTTACTACTTGCAATAGAGTTATTCATATTATAGCTTAACAACCTTTCCAGAAATATAACTATATTTTGTCGTGTAGTCATATACAACATGACTTTAACAGTCCCACGAGGTGCGTTATGTTTCTCGGCGTTTAAAGTTATAGATAATGTAGTATTGTACCTGTGCATAATAATAATATAATCCAATCGAAATCTCCAGGACGGGGCGGTGATCGATCCAGTCGATCACGACTAATGTAATATAGCCGGGTGAAGGAGGCACGCGCGAAACATATATTATAATATTATAATATATATAATGCACTGCAGTCAATAGACCTGCATTCACGTATAAAAATATAATATAAAAGGCGGCCGATAAATTGTTGTCGCCGCCGCCGCCTATATATGTCCGTAAACACACACATATTTATTTTTTAAACAATATATTATATGATTTTACGTACGCCGTGTTGGAAATGTTGGAATATTGTAGTATAATATAATGGAAATACCGTGTACGCTCGGAAGTGTGTGTGAGCGTGTATGTGATGGACTAGACACGACTCGATTAATTCGCATGTAACATATGGGTTGTAGTTGGACAACAGGTGTCGTCTTTACTTATGAGAATCGCCCGTGACCGTTATCGTCGATGATATTATGAATAAGTTAGTACAAAATTGTTACTATAAAAAATACCTAACAAACTAAACTATAGTACACAATCGGATTAAATGGTAGCTAATATTATATTGGTATAGAAAGCAGGCTTCGAGAGAAATTATATAAATAGTATACCCGTTATATCATAATTCATATATTATTATTATTATTGGTTGAACAATAATATTATCGTTTTAACTTTCATTGATAAAAATAGTAATTAAAAAAACACTATTTTTTTTCCAATTCGTTGAACTCGGTAAATTGTAATGGTATTAAGATATAAAAGCTTGAAGGAAGCGGTGACTGTAATTTCTAGAATTCGAATTTCGTAGTATTATAGGTGTAGCGTCAACACATTGAAACGCGGCCCGTATAAAGTGAAATGCGACAGTAGTGCAGCACTATAACGTTAACAAAGTCTATACCGTTGTCGTCGTCACCATCGTATAAGTGACATTGTGAAACTAGACTGTAATATTATAATAGTAAACATCATGCCCAAAGGATTATAGTCGTTATCTATTCTGACAATAAGTGATTTTTACGTTCTTAATTACATTTGGCTTTTTACGATTTACATACCAACTTTGGTAAATATCACTAATCGTATCTACCTGCAATATTATCATACCTGCAATTATCATACCCGATTTATTTGTAAACAAGCTGACTGCAGTTTTTTAGGTTGCTATTTGTACGGTTTATGCGCGGTTGCAGTGTCGGTTTTTTATATTATCATTAATAATAATAATAATAATAATATGTGCGAACCTCTATAATAATATTCTTCTTTATTCCTATAGTTACAATCGGTATGATATACACACTAGCGGTATATTGTATTAATATAATAATATACCGCGTATCTGTATATAGGTACACGCGACGAGGAATTTGCTCACAATGCCCTAGGTCAGGACTGCCGGTGGCTTATTGGTTATGATACACGAGACAGATACATTAATTGAACATATACAAACATACACACATTATAATATTATTATACGTATTGTATACATATATAGCGTTATTATACTATGTGCGTACACGCGTATATATAGTGCAGCGCTGCCGATGCTGTTGCTGAACAGTAGTAGTTCCAGTTACGAAATTAGCATAGGAAGGCTAAAGTTTAGCGAAGGGTGCGGGTGTGTGCGGAGGACCGCGCAAGTGAATTATTCATGAGATCGTGCTCGGCGATTCGCCGGCGCTCATTGAGGGCCGTCTGGATTGATTAAACAACGAAAAGATAGAGAGAGAAGGACGTGTGGTGTGAGACGGAGAGAGAAAGAGAGATGTAAAGATATAGTGTAGGAAAAAAAAAATTCTACGTTTAAATATTCATCATCACGACCGGACACACACTAGAGTATTAGCATGGACCAGTTATTAAATCCGGATCGCCGCTTAGTATTGTTTTACCGTGTCACCGACGACGAGGCTTTTCTCAACTGCTTAGCAAGCACTTATAATATACATTCTAAACTCTATTTGCCTACACATCCGCCGTTTTTCTTCTTCTCGTTCTAGCTCCATATATAACGACATATTATCGCCATACTCGTATTACTATAATGTTATACAGTCTATTACATTATTTTTTTTTTAATTTCCAACTCGATTTTAACAGAAATTATATAATGGTAAAATACTGAGAGTATAGTAACAAATATAGTAACGGCTTTGGTAATAAAATAAAACCTCTAGCTCGACGTACAATTATTGACATATATAAGTATACCTACCAGTAAAGCAAATCGCTTAGTTAATATATTTATGCGTAATATTGATTTCGGTATACCGTCTAGTCAATTTAGATGACATCAAAGTGAACTGCTATATAGTTACTCCAAACGTGGAGTGCAGAACTATATGGTAGCTTAAGTAGCTTGAATATAGTATTATTTTTTTTTTTTCGAATACTGCTATATGGTGCCTTTGGGTGGTGTGAAAAATACGACGACGGACGATCACAAAAAATGGTCATCTCAATAACATACTTATAGAAAGCAAAAGAAAAAAAAAATAATAATAAAATAACCGTCGAAAGTCGTAATTATTTTTAACGGACGTTTTTTTTTTTTCGTCCAATACATTTGTACGAAGAAGCGTGCTTCCTCAAGAACAATGGGCGAAGATAATGAAAATAGTATGTTTTTTTTTTCCGTTGTACAGTAGTCACATTATTACTGTATACACTGTATACGTGTACGCATTATATAGCCATACGTGTGCGTGTGCGTGTGTGTGTGTGTGTGTATTACATATTATTATACAATGTGTACAGTGGTGGGTGTATTTCGCGTCCGTTGACGGCGGCGGCGGCAGTTGAGAGAGCCGCGCATCTGCCCCCCGCAACGGTTTCACCACATGTCGTACACCGCCACTACGCCCCCACCGTGCCGACACCGCAGGTCCCACCCGCGCTCGCACTTGTTACGCGGCCTTGTCATTAACGTGTAGTTGATTGCATTTTAAATCGTCCGATTGTGTCAAACACCCCCGAAATCTTCTATTTAACGGCTCGCCGACGAGAAACGTCGTTTTTTATTATTATTATTTTTAACCGTTTTCTCAGAGACGTTTTTAACGTATCTGCAGTATACATGTTATACTTTTCCTGTTACCGCGGTGGCCGGCGGGCTGTAATATATTTCCGAACCGAAGAAAGAGTAAACGTCTTATTTTTTTTTTTCTCTCAGAAATATTAATTCAATTCGACATTTGGGAAAACAACCGTTTGACTGCAGCAATTATAATAAGTCATACCTTATTGTATTACGACATTTTTACACGCTTTTTACGCGTATCGTTTATATTATGTTATTATTACTATCATATATTACTATTATGGTTTTGCCGGTTTAACGTAGCACTAACTTCGCTCTTGGGACGATAAAACGATAACGTTTTAACGACGTGTGTACGGTCCGATTTCCGCATAGATTTCGTGTGTCCGCGGCCGATCAGTAAATATATTATAATATACCTCCTGCGTATTATTATTATATATGTATCGTTTCAAAACATCGACCCAATCATGTTTGCATGAAAATTTTCAAACCATCACGATTTAAACGTAACCTGAGGAGGTAATAGTCGTAGCGTTATGTAGGGACGGCGTATAGGTATGCACGGGAGAAGGTCGCCACGTTTTTTTTACATGTTTTGATTTTATGACCGAATCACAAAATATTATAAGTGTGACGAAAATGATACGTATATGATGTTTTTAAATAGTTTTTAATGTAAAACGTAGTCAGAGAAATTTTTACCAACAATTTGAATTGTTTAACGAACTTATTAATTTTTTTTTTTCGAATAATGAAAATAATTAGACTCTTTTGCCTAGCCTATCCATTTTTGCTCTGCAGTAGTACATATATACGTGACAACGATTACGGTGTGACACAATAAACAACCTTGGTTTGGTCCAATTAAAAAAAAAAAAACCTATTTTATTTTATGCGCTTGCGATGCCTCTATAATTATTATTGTACAAGTAAATAATTATTAAGCCCATCACATACTTGCAGTGTCTTGTAATGAATAAGATCTCTATTCATCCATGAAAATGATAGTTTTACGCAATTAAATTCTATTCTATATTCTAGTAGCGAAAACGTATTTTTGTAATTTCTCACCAACATTCCAAGATGTAGAGTTAAAATAATGAACAATTATTTTAAAATCACCTGTTTTGTTTGTGCATCAATTTCAACTAACTAGTCTTTTTAAACGCTTAGCTTTTTTTTTCTATGGACATTGACATTTCACATACATTATTCAGTGTAAATATTCGTGTTACGTATTGATTAAAATAAAATAAAGCCTAAAATTTTCATTTTTTTTTTTTTTTTTTTACATTTTGACTTTATAGTTTCCTGCAGTTCTTAACAATTAAACCATTGTTAAGACAGTTATATTTCGAACCACGTCATAGTACGAAATATTATAACTCATTGCAAATCGCTATCACTATCGCTATAGTTATGTAACTACCACCCGAAATCTATTTTTAGACTTATTCAATTCCGTAATTCGCCCATTTACGATCGGTCACGGTGTTATGGCGACGTGATCGTTTTCTACACTCGGAAGAATGATCGTATAATATGTAGGTACTATAGGTACTACTTCTATACCGTAGTAGGTATAAACACACACATATAGGTACTCGCGAGCGCGTGTTTGTGTGTGTGTTTGCTCGTCGGCAGATTAAGGGTTTGATGACACCGTATATAGACGTACTTTTTGCATGATTATCTCCACACACTCATATACGTGCATCGTAAGTATACGTGTACGCGTATATTCCGACAATGGTATATATAATATTATATATTGTACCTACGTATAATATAGAAGGAAAAAAAAATAACACTAAGAATAATAACACAAAGAACCGATTTGTTGTTGTTTTTTTATTTGTTCTCTTTTATCGCGCGCTACCGCCGCCACTGTGTAGAGGTATATATTATATGTATATAATATACACGACTATTTTGAATAGGTGTCGGAGGCGAAAAAAGGCACAATGGCGTTAAATCTCCGTGTGCGTACTGTTTATATAAACATATATATATATAATGGATGTACATATATTACATATATATATATTATATACATTATATATGCATACACGCGCGTAACTGGGCACCGGTAGCAGTTTTTCCAGTAATGTGCATGTCGAAGTGGTGTTTGGCGGCGCTTTCGTAACGTCAGTCCGACACACCGAAAAACATAGCTCAATAATATATAATAATATTGTATTACAAATTACAATAATATAATATGTATAAACCGTCGGTGTAGTGACTTATACCCGTGCTTGCACTATCACAGCCATATAGTGTGGTGTGTTACACAACAAACGAAAAATGATATGTCCAATTTTTTCGGGGTTAACGAGAAACGACGCGTACATAGGTATTATATAATATACATATCACAATAATAGTGGGTGGAATATTTAAGTGAATGACACAACTTACTTTGTATATATATATAGGTATATATTATATTCACGGTACATATAATTTATATAGGCATATAGTTAACAAGTCCACGACAAATTGCAGGTGATTATCTATTTTTAATAATAATAATATATTATAATCATACAGTCTTCGGGAGAAAAAAAAACCATTCTTCCTGTATTTACCTATACTAGAATAGAAAATTAATGGTAGCGTATAATTTTTCTAGAGTAAAAAACAGTACATTTCATGATTTGCTTGCGTTAACCGTACAGTGTACATTATTTACTTTCTACTATAGAAAAATCGTCCCAAAAAGTCTCGCCGATTTTTTTTTTTATTTATAAATAGCCAATAGGTAAATACTTTATTGAATGGACAAAATCGGTTATTATACAACAATTCGCAAACAGATACAAAGATTAATTTATTAGAAATTTACTTATCGTCATTATTATTTAAGGGTACCGTTTATAGCGTTTACAACTACTATATATCTATTGACTTTTCTAAATAACCTATAGCTAAATAATACTTAGAAAAAAAATTTTAAAAAGAAACTATAAGACTTAGGTACAACAAATACAAATGGACCTAATCGAGTATAACATGGCAATTGCTCACTTAATAATTTTGACGTAAAAAAATTTAACTTAGTTTTTGATGATCTTCTTCCGGTGACGTGGTATAAACATCATTGCAGGCCACTGCAGAAAGCGTTTGTTTTTTTTATTTGTGTCTCGAGTACCACAATCTATTGGATAAGAATCGTCACGGGGGATTATTGTCTATGTTTTTTTTCGCATCGGGCGCAAAATCATCTTTCGTTTTCAATTATCCCTGGACCATCTGTCGTAATCACCGTATAGGTTACCCGCCGTCTGTGAGCGTATATAGGTGTCAAGTATACGGTAGCACAAAGGCGTAGACAACGCGTAACAACAACAGCAACAATAATATTAATAATAATAATAATAATATCACAGACGACGGCAGATTGCGAAACGGAAAACATTACCAACCGTCAATCATCGCGCGCAAGCGGCGAAAAGCCCATACGGCGGCCGCGGGGCGCCTGTTCCGACGTCATCGTGAAATAATACCTAACGACTATATATGTGTGGTGCGGCTATATGCACAAGATGACGCGAATTCGTTATGCAATTATTCTATTATATTTTTTCGGGGTACTCGTACGTTTACACGTACCAGAATCCGCCCAAATCGCCACCTAAAAGGGAACATTTTTTTAATAATTTTTTCCAATCTCGCGTACGCAATGCGTACAAACATCAACGTAAAGCTTATACAGCTGAACCGACCCTATACCATGTCGACGAAAAATATTATACTATTATCGTCATTATGTAATGATAATATAATAGATAATGATACGGTGAAACGGGAGCCAAACGTGGTGGTCACGACGGCGACAACTGTATTATTATTATAATAGAAACAGTTGTCAGGTCGTATTCGCGCGAGCCGATGGAAGTTGCGGCGCGTGCACGTGTGTGTGTGTGTGTGTGTATAATACATATATATATATATATATTGTAATATTATGTTCGTGCATGAGTGTGTGTTGGTGCGCCGTCTAATATCGGCCGAGTTTCCGCATTAACGCGCCGCTCAACCCGTTCCACAGCCCACATTGCCGCCGCCGTCCAGGTATATTATAATATTATAGTTGTCCGTACACGGTTTTTCGTGTTTAATCGGCGGCGGCGGCGGGCCTACGACGACAACCACTACGCTAACGAGGTCGATACGATTCCGACTGCATTATTATATTATATATATATATACATGGGTTGGTACACCGCGCGTATGTGTACTTTTGTAAGAAAAAAAACAACCAATATTCCATTTCGTCTTAATTCCGACCGATACGCCGTTATTATATTATATTATCGTATAATACACGTGCAAAACGTATATATATATATAGGTACGCAATTACAGCGTACAGCCGACTACAACTCTGATCCATTACGAGTATATGTATGTATGTATATAAGTACACATGCACTATATATATTTTTTTTATTTTGTATACACGCGCCTACGTTGTATAGAGGTACCCCACGAGTTATACACGACGGCTATGTACCTACTACTACTAATAATAATAATGAGAATATTGTAATGTATATATCTCTCTTGCTGTGTATACACATTATATATTATTATAATACACGTAAGTAAGTGAATTTGTCGTCTTCGAAAAGTCGATATCTAACTTTCGTTTTGCACTGCTATATTCAATCGCGTTATCGATAATATTATTAACTGCGCCGAGCTATATAATATTATGCACACGTAATATAACTATATATATATATATATATGTATATGGGAGCAATGCGTCTGCCACTCCCTGTGCACTCGTATTATGGAAGTCCGTGTCGTGCAGGATGCACTGAAATGCGTTGCGAGGATTCTTACCGGACGCGAAATGGCTATTAAGCTGTTGTGGCAGTTCTATTACGATCAGACATTTTTTTTTTTTTTTTTGAAAAATGCATTGTATTATTATTGTTATACGACTGACGTGCGTTAATTACGATCGGTACCCTTTTTACAAATCTTCTCACCTAACTCTATTATTATAATATTATTTTAATATACCGGCTTAAGCCGTTTCCCGAAAACTCCACGACAGCACTAATATAACTAAAACGAAATAATTCAACGTACATAATTATTATAAACGACTTAAATAAAATTATACTTTATAACATTGTTTCTCGGTTTAATCGAATTCCTACTGCAATATTCTAGTGTCGGTATGTAGGTACTGCACATGATCTTAGGCCC
Source organism: Aphis craccivora (assembly GCA_009835225.1). Classification (NCBI taxonomy): domain Eukaryota; kingdom Metazoa; phylum Arthropoda; class Insecta; order Hemiptera; family Aphididae; genus Aphis; species Aphis craccivora. The sequence goes on along the minus strand of VUJU01003579.1, from coordinate 868 downwards.
AGTAATATATAATGTAATATACGAGCACTGAAATTCGTATCAAGTATATAAATAAAATATATATATATATACAAGTACTTGTATTATGCATCCTATAGAGGTGGTATCCGTGGGAACTAAACGTTATTCTTAATAATCATCATAAATCCACGCGTGGCGGGAGAAGAAGTAAAATAAAGATAATTCCCGGGTTGCAAATTATCATTATATTGAGCGCTTCTCGCTGCAGAGTTAATTATAATATTCTCTTATTTCGTTAATCTCCCCTATTGGTGACCGTCGTAGACTTTGGTACCTTACCAAAACCAGCAGCAGCTATGGCCGCAGCAAACCTTTTTTTTATGTATCATTTCGGGGCTTCGGGCCGCCGCCGCTACACTGGCAACCTGCAGATCGTTCAACTCGCGTATCTCCGTAATAATACTCGTACGAAAGTCAATCGTTATCGTGGCCAGACGATAAATCTCATAAACGAAAATCCGATGAAATGTTATATTACAATACGTATATTATAGTCAGCACGGTGAACTGTGCACAGTTCGTGTTCGATAAAACAGTCCTAAATATTCCGAAGACGAGGACGAGAACGACGACGAAGAATGACTCGAGGCGACCGTCGGTCGGTTAATTATAATCAGTATCGGATCTGCGCGCCCGTTCTACTGCGCATCAAACACACACACACATACCCATACAGCATACACGTATATTATACACGAGAGATTATTAAAATACGGACCCGATAAATTAAACGCGTATCGGTCGGTCGGGCCGGTCGAACTCTCGCGGGGGCCGCACGTCTGCCGCCGCCGTCGAGAATCGTGTTCGACTCTGGTCGATCGTATCTCTCGGGCGCGCGCGTCGTTTT
>VUJU01003578.1:13989-24790 GCA_009835225.1 Aphis craccivora | reverse complement strand
CAAACCAACAAATTTTGTTTGGCATTATTAATATAAATTATTTTATACAATAACCAATCTAAAATTAAAATGAATTAGGACTTAGGAGTTTAATAATAAAAAAAAAAAGCAATTTCATGTATCATAAATTTTGTTTATTTTAAAAACGTGTGTGTACAACCCATAAAACATAATTCTAATATTAGTAAATATCCCACATCCGTGGTACAACCATAGAACAATAAATAATGAATAATGATAAAATAATATTACAATATTTACATTATTATTTCAAATTCAAATCCCTGTAGCATTTGGCGGTATTTTGATAACCCAACACTACAATAAATTCCTAACCTTAAAAACGTCTAACCATCAGCGCTTTTTGAAAATGTGGTGGAAATTTAAAACGTTTTCGCGCAAATAAGCGGAACATTGTTAGTGGGCTGACGGGGGGGAGTAGTCCGACCTTATCTTCTAAGACCGTGGTCCCATCAGTGTTCGGTGTACGATATGTCAAATTGTAAATTATCAGTTGACATTTTCAGTTACAATATATAGCTTTATTAAATTATAAAATTATATTTTATAAACCACAATTTTAGATAGTGAGCGGTGTTCCACATAAATTCTGAACTTATGGCTAACCACCGATGTGAGTGACGTTACGACCTGCTGTATAATAATATAATGTATGTTATAGACAATTTAATTAATTGACCTATATGTTATCGTACATAACATTATATTATAATAATATATACTTATGAGTTGTGAGTGTATTAAAATAATCTGTGTCACGATTAATCGGTGATTCTTGCAAAACACAATTGTTTCCAGATATAATAATGTGTTAAGTAGGTACTTCATAATATAATATAAATCATTTATAAAACATTGCTTCTTTCGTTTAGACGACGTGACGCAAAGAATTCGATGTCGAATATGTGCATCGGTCGTTTCATCTGTCGAAATTCGAAAAGCAAATCTCGTATCATATATTATATTATTAACGGTAACGGCGTTAATAAAACAACGCGTTTAGGTATATAGAATTACAACAATAAAAAAACAAAAATAAATAAAAATGATTTACAGTACGCGTACGATAATATTATTGTCACCAAAACACAATAATTACGATAAGCCATAAACGATATTGTACCTACTCATAAGCCAACGGATGTTTGTATTCGATGCTATACACAACGCACGCTGCGTACAGTACGCGTTTCCACCTTTCCTTTCTCTTACCACCTTTACCACCTTGTCATTTCGGTATATATATATGCAGTATATACGTACGGTCGGGCACACAACACAATTGCTTTTTGAATCACTCACTGGCCATACTCCACTGCAGCTAGCAAATAGCAGCACCGTATAACATTATATTATGTTATAGGCACCTACCTATACTACCACTACTAACTATAATAACAGCAATAGTAATAATAATAATAATAGGTACATGTGCGCCGCGCGGACGGTTAGAATATCATTGTATACAATATATATTATACTATACATATAGAGGCATGTGCACTATTGAACATCTCCCCTTTTCCCCCAATATAGGTGTATGTAAGTATATACGTACACCGTATAGCCATGACGCTCGTCCTCCCGCCAAAACGAGTTTCATATATATAGTATGGTGGCAAAAAATCTACCAAACACTCACCCCCCCGAGATTCCCGCCAATTGAATTCTCCCGGTCTTACCTGTTTCGCGGCCAACTACACAGCACCCCTGCTGCAGTTCTTTAATAATTATTATTCGGGGTCGCAAGTTCCCTGGGGGACCGCGAGATGAGGGAACCGCTGCAGGAGCAGCAGCAGCAGCAGGAACAGGAGCAGCAGTGCTCATTGTTTTCGAATACACCGGCGAGGAACGCAGACTTGGCTCGGTAGTCATCCGAAAGCGTATATGTATATAATGTTATGGTGTAATAATATAATACATTATATATTACTGCACGTCGCAAAAGGGCACTCGTGTGAAATCCCTGCAGGTTACATAAAAAGCGAACGGTTATTTTGTTGTATGCTTGTGTGTGTGTATAAATTATACTGTTATATATACCAACTGGTTGAAGCGGTGTAACGTTTTTTCGTCTGCCTTCATCGGTGGTTAAACGAATCGTGTTAAAAGGCCGTGTGCCGTGCGAGTACCTGCCCGGCTTATCTGTCTGCCTGCACGACGGCGACGGTATAGTGCGCTCGCAATGTATTTGATAATAATAATATGATATAATGCGTTTACTGCAATATGCATTACCTATTAGTCCAGTGTTATATATTATACGATTCATTGGTTAAACGAACAAAAGTGTTCAGAGCGATTTTTGTAAAAAAAAAATTGTTGATATTATAATATTAATTAATTAACATTTCAGATTGAGTGATTTCTTGAGCACAAATGAGCTGGTAAAGTGGTAATGTTATTATGCTGTGATCCAGAGTCATTATATGTACCTACCTATTATACCGACGTGTGATAAGTGCATTTATTTTGACTATTTTGGTTATGGATGATGTGTACCGACGTTTGCGATTAAATAATTATTTTGAACTTTAAATACAAGTATATAATATACTTTCAAAATACTAAAATTAATTGTTGTAGGTTTAATTAAATAATTATAATTTAGTGACATGTCAAAAGTGCTATAATTATAGTAACACTATTACATGTATTAAGTAATAAAAAAAAATTCAAATTTTAGTTTTTTGAGTTATAGAAAATATTTTATTTTATAATTTTAATTATTATGTATGTTAATTGTTAAGTATGTATTAAAACTTTAAAACAGTGTAAGTACTGTGTTAAAATAAATAAACAACAAAATACCTAAGTAATAAAAAAATATAGTAAATAATAAGTAGCACTATTTTCGGAAGAAATTGGATATTTTTGATTGTTTGATATAAGAATCTGTCTGTAAAATTTTCAATTATGTTGAGCTCAAAAAAAATCCTGTTTGGTAGGTATTTCAGTTTGTTTTAGAATATATTTACGTTAATTCCTGCACACCATCTCGTTTATCACACTTTATCAATATCCGACTCTTCTTGAATGTCAATCTGTTGAACTTATAGTCTTGTCTTTAAAGTATTAAGTAAATATTAGATTGATAATCGGCATACGATTATAGTTATCGTTTTTTTATGAACATACTCTTTATTATACGCACATATAATACATATTATTATATTAACATATTTATATCTACGTTCTCGTTGTAGATAACCGTTCATACATATATACATATAAATTATTTCAGTAATATTCGTATGTCGAATATTTCGAGTTATGAGTCAAAATTCAATTGAAATGACTACGACTTATCTAGAAAATTTATCCCACACATCATACGTTGAAATACAGGAGCAATAACTCTATAAGGCATTCCTCGCGTTATCGATGTTCCGCCGTATACTTAACCGGCTATCGCTGTGATTATTTCTTTTTAAATTTCCATAAATCCTTAAATATATATATAAATGTGTTCTTCACACTTGTTTGCGCTATAAACTATGAATATAATATAATTTAATTACATATTATGGTTAATGGTGTTCATACATTTGTGACCCACACACATTGTATTTTTATTATAAATATTATCACGGGTCGCTATAAGCTTATTGTGCATTATACGATGTAGTTATATGTAATTGAAAAATATCGTAGGAAAATAAAATGTTTTTGACTTTGTCCGTGTGTTTAAGACCGTCTATAAAACTTCAGTATGTAGTCATGTATTATTATTAAGGAATACAATAAATTATTTTGACCTTGGTTCTTCCTCTATAAATTATAAATACCTTATGATATATGAACAAATATGTTGAGAGCGATTTATACTACATCGTAAGATTGTTATTATGAACCACATGAAGATACTACAACCACAATAAACGCTAAATCGTCAATAATCATATAAAATATAGCTACGGACTACCTAGTTATCGTCGTTGTTATTTAATACATTTATATTATTTTAATTTTACAAATATAAAAACAAATATTTAGAAAATTTAAATTTATAATTAATTATATTATTATAACTGTTTTTAATTGTTAACAACTAATGAAAAAATAGTTAACTAATATCTCCAAACAAAAACCGCCTAAATTTATACCATTGACGTGTTATGTGATGTACGAAAACAGCAATTTATTCAGGTATTGTGGGTCGAGTTAGCTACACAGATAAAGCGTATTATTAGGGATCGGATTTTAAAAAAGTATTATATATGTACAGTGATAGCATTGACACTGTATCATCGCATAATCTCTCAACATAATATTATGATCACGAAAAGCTCTCCGGTCACTTGTCCTGTATACCTATACCTACTGTAAAAAGAAATAAGCAGTGCATGTATCGCACATACCGCATAACATGTACCTACTATTATTATAATATATTATGTATACATTTATATTCGCGGATAACGATAGAAATCTCAACAGGGACGTGTATAATATTATTTGTGTTTTTTCACTGCATGTGTGTGTGTCAGCTCTGTCTCTCCCCTGCACATATTTTATAATATATACGCACACGTGATGCTTGCGGATCATACAAATACACCGTCGGAAGTCTTGCACAAGCCCGGCATAAAATAACGAATTAGGCAATAGTGCAGCCGGATTTTATTTTCGTTTTTTTTTTTTATTCTCGTTTTATTTTATTTTATTATTTTTTTTGTTCACATCCCGGACACGAACCGGTGTTTGCAGCAGTGTGTGTGTGTGCGTTTTTCCCTCTCCGTCTGTATAACCCCGCGGCGGCACAGACGCGACGACGGCGCGGTTGTTCCGGTTACAAAAGAATTTCGAACGAGGGTGCCAAGGTTTTTAGGGGGCAAAAACGGGTACAGCGGGGAGACTCGCCCTCTGGCTCGGTGCGCGTCTCCTATATATACATTATACACACATACGTGCGGTGTCGAAAATAACGGATATTCTGCACTTTACGAATTGTGTCACACACACACAAGCACGTGTATTCGCATACAATACTTCATGCAGCCATCGCATTATTATTATAGTGCAGCAGTGTGTAGGGGTTCAGGTGTGTGTGTGAGTGTGAGTGCCCCTAGACATATATTATATTGTGTATGGTCATTGAGACGCGTTCTGAAGTTTTGCAACTGCCATTGGGATCGCGCGAACTAGCCGAATAACTATGTATAGAGTTAAGCAAATATATCATTCATATTTAAACATTATGTAAAAAGATGGGAGAGTTTTAATGAGGATATAATTAAATCGATTTTAGTTAAGTTAACACAATATCACAATACTAATATATAAGTTATAAATGTTAGTGGTTATAACAAATAAACAATTTAACTCGTTAAGTTTAAAGATGAATTTGGAAAAAAAATATTAAGTTGTTAAGCTGAGTTAAAAAAAATCTAATCCACTTATTGTTAAGATGATTCGACACCGGCCGTTTCTATCTAGCACATTACCTCGGAACATGGGAATTTAAATGTGTTTTTTGACAAACATACAAATTGATCTGTTAAAGAGATTATAAATCTGAAACAGATTTGAATTTGTTGTTAGGTATACTCTTTTTTTTAGATTATAATTGAAAAATTGATAAATTTAAATACTTTTTTATTATAACTTTTTTTTTTTTTTTTAAGGTGATATCAAAAATACGGGAAAGTTAATTTCAAGTAGTCTAAATGACAAAATTTGTTTTTAGATTTATAATAACTTTAGTAGATACGATTGGAATAATATTATGTAAAGTATTCTCATGTATACATATTATATATTATAATAACTGTAGCATAGCTAACCAAATTATCCATTTATTATTATTTTTGGAAAAGATTGTTTCCTTCTCAAAATCATCCGTAACGGAATTCTACCAAAAATTAGCATTTGTATGATAGGTACCTATCTATAAAGGTACGCGAGGTATGAACCAAACTATTTGAAAAATATTGAATATGCTTATTCGATACACTACATAATCAGTGTTGAATCCAGATAATTTCTCTGGAGGGGGCTCACTTTTTTTTTATTGGTGAATGGTGATACCTGATTTTAGTATTGTGCATTTAATAAATAGGTACATTTTGTTGAAAATTGTATTTGTCAGGGGGGGCGAAAGAAATTTCAGGAGGGGGCATTCGCTCCCCCTGAAGTATACCTGGATTCAACACTGTACATAATATAGTCGCGTATTATTATATTATACATCAATACCTACTGTTTTTTTTTTCATATTAAAATAAGCTTGCTATTATATTATTACCTCGCTGTTGGTGCGCAGTTAACGAAATATTTATTTATTTTTCAAACGTGTTCATACACTTTAAATTTGATTATAAAGTTTAAGTACGCTAATTATTTGTACTGCACAGTGATTATCGAGTATGTTTTAATTAGTTTAATCATTGCGAGACAATTATAATGCATTTAAACGCTATATCGCCAAAAATAATATGTTATCAAGGCAATTATTTTCAAATGTCACGCAGCTAAAAAAAAGAAATTAACAATTCAAATAGTAAATTTATAGGTCAAAGGGATCTCCAATATAATATTATATTATCAAATATACGATACAACGATAATACATACGATTATCAAAAAGAGTAAATACTTATAAAATGTCATTCGGTCGAATTATATACATATGCAGTAATATAATCGCTAATCAAATATCAAATCGATTTCTGTACAGCGTTGGCGGTCGTTTAATATACTGCACTATAATACGCATATTGCGCATAACGTATAATAATATAATTACAATACTGTTATTACAATATATCAGTATATCACGTTTGGTGAGATGACTAAGACAAGTGATTGTATTGTATATGAAAACCAAATGTAAATATCTGCAACGACTATAAGACGCCGTCATATTATATTCGGTAATATTATATCGTATGAATTACGCGGGGTACTCTTCGTATGTATAATATACTATTATTATTATTTAGTGCGATACATAATATAATGAACGAAATTGTTTGAACTAAACCGGAGCATATATATATCGTTCACGGGCTATATATATTAAATACAGATAAAACCATGCGGTATAGAGTACATTTTGTGACCGACTCGACACGATATTATTGTTATACATTTTGTTTTATTATATATATTATGAACAAAACGCAACGTGTACCTACCACCAGCGATAATATGGCGAGCGTGATGTTTGTCAATATGCCCGCAAACTGCATAATATAATGTAGACGACGCGCACATCAAGTCGATCGTACATATAGTCGACCGTGCAAATAAAAAAAACTCTTGGGAAAATCGTGATCGAAGATAACGATCGCGTATTATGTGTACAGCGTTCAAAGTTCCATTCTGTAGCATAGTGGTCGCGCGCGCGATACAGTTTCGTATATTACCTATATATAGGTACACATACCTATAGTACGATATGCATCCTGCGCTACAGCACGTATCCTACTATATAATATCCTTTTGAGAAAAACAATAAACATCGTCGTGAGTTTCGAAACCTAAATAATAATATGATATAGGTACCTACACACACACGCACACACGTAATATACATAGCGAAGTGAATTATTACAATTGGCAAATGTCAACATCAGCCAGCATTTTCGGTAAATGTTTGTTAATGTATATATTTCCTCAAAAAATAACAATATACTCAGCGGGGAGTATTTACATTGACTGTTCAATGATAACAATTAACATTGACCACCGTTATCTTGGAGAATGTCAACAATCGATAGGTATTTATATTCTATAGATTTTATTTTCTGATTATCTATATTCAGCAACGCAAACATATTTTGTGGACGAGTATGACTCATTCAATGTTCGTATGACTTAACTTCGTACAAATAATAATTAAATAGAATATAAAAATAAAATTAATAGAAAACGAGAAAACAGTCATGTTTTTTGAATGAAGAAAAATACGATAAATGTGCTATATACGTACTTGGTTGAAACGGTATGATGTCATAGAAATAACGTCTTGCAACAAACTCATATTATTTGTTCATTGGAGGGAAATGAGTTTAAAATCATCTATTATTATGTGAAAAATGACATTTTAAGAGATATACTCGTGTCAAATTAGGCTACAGAGTACAGAGGACGAACACACATGGTCGACGAATTACGCGAAAGATATGCGATCAGTGACGTGACAAGGTTTCCTAAGGTGTAATTGCAAATAAATAAATAAATAAATGTACATAAAAAAAAATGTAGTTGCAAAAGCGCTGGGTGTACTTTTCAACTTAAAATGCCATGTCGCGTTGTGACAAATAATATAAAAGTATCCATTACAATATTTATGATTGACAATTAACTTTGTTCGTATTTACCTAAATATAAAATATTTCTATTACTGAATACTGGTATTTTGTACTTATCATCACGTCAATATGTTCACTAAATTCTAATGGCGAATGTGGTTATCCGTAATCCGCGCGTACGAAATACTGCAGCAAACGCCAACTTTTTTGGTGGATGTGACGTTCATACCGATTGCAGACGTTCTCCTCGACATATATACATACATCGCAATTAACAATATAATATATTAATGACTGGTCTACGATAAGACCAGCTGCTGATAGATCCTCCACAAGGTGCTCACAGATAAAGGGCTGCACACCCAATAATACTGCAGACACAATATTATTATGTATATGCAAACATCATTATTCCATCGCAAATGTTTACCCATTTTACAGCGCTATAATCTATAGATTCTATAGTGTTATTTTAGTTTAAGTGCGTGCTATAAATGAGGTCAGATGTCTTGGTATAAATTATCGTCCTAATCGTCGAATTTTTACGCCATATAGAAATTTAGATTTTATTAAACATAATAATACTGTGTGCGCGGTGCGATATCCGTTTTACGCGTGTCTCGGAGTTCATCCCGCGCTGCGCGTTTTGTTTAGAGTTTAGAATCCTCTGAAATCAAAATTAGTTTTATTAGAACGATTATATTAATTTTAAATTAAACGTATGCGAACACCGTTTATATGTTAGGTTAATATTGAGAATTGGTGTTCAATCCTCATTCGGTATAAAACCGTAATTATATCGAATATCGATTTTATATTTTTATTAAAACAACATTAAATGAACCTACCTATTAACTGACCAAAGATTTTTAACGATTTTGATTTTTATTAGACCCCATCAGTTAATATCATCATAAATAAAATAATATATTTTATACAACACCCATCAACAATCATTTATTTTCGAATCTCATAAATTGAAAATATTGGCCGTAAAAATTGTTTGATAATTTTATGAGATTTTGAAAATTTGTTGATTGCTTGAAACTAATAAAATTGGCAATCATTACGTTATATTAAAAATGTATAATAAAATAGCTTCATCTTATAGCTGTATAATATTTATTATACATATTATTTAGTCCTAACCCTTAACTACATCTGAAAAATATGATAACAACTTTGTTCTGATTTACCATTTTTAAGTCAAATGTATATAATAAAAATACAAAAATACATTGTTTTTGTCAGATGCGTGCCCAGGAATTTTCAATGAGGGAGGGGGATATTTATGTTATGGTATTAGTTATAAGTATAATGATACATTTAAATGAATTGTGGTGATCCAAAGACAAAATATAAAAAGATCGAAATTTATATGTATGACCGAAAAAATAAAAAAAATATTACGCCCAAGCTGTATAACTCCTGCAGATTTCTCTACCCTAGATTCGGAATTTATGTATACACACATATTATAATACAATAATTATACCGGATACTACATATTAATAACGTATGTTGTAATATATGTATTATAGGTAGGTACCTACATAAGTGCGTTTTCGAAAACTCGTTATACGGAACACTCCAAATACGCGCGTAGAATAATAAATTGCGTACATAGGTATTACGCACTATTATATTATAAAAATACCAATACGAAATAAACCATAATGCTTATAATATATATATATACCTGCAATAGAGCAATAGCTAAAATGAATAGTACAACTAAATTTCGCAATTTAGCTACCATATATATATTATTATAATAATATTTAATCTACAGGTATTTGCGTATTATTATACGGTGCAAGCGGTGGATGGGGTGCACGCCACCCTATGTATATTAAATAACAAAATACAATATCACAACTAGTCGTCTGTGTGGATTTTGCGAGTCTTACACAAGACGACTGAATCACTGCGGTTGCAAAAAAAAATTATGCGCTCTCGCGTCAAGCACAAAATAATTTATTGCCTACTCTCATGTGCAGAGTTTTTTATAATTTATAAATATTACGTGCATAATTATAAGTGTAGTTAAATTCAAAATCTAGGAGTCCAAGTATTTAAGTATTTATATGATATATTATTCAACGGGTATCTACATTCAAAAGCATCAAATAACATTGAAAATACTCAAATCACTATAAATTATAAATCATAAAGTATAAGCGATAAATCTATAATTAATTTTTATTAATAATAACAATAATATGTTAAAATTTATAAATCAGTGAAAATGGGAGCTGTGAAAAGTTAATTCAATATATTATATATATAATTTAATGTATAATTAATTCGGCTCTTTGCCCAAATCAACTTTTCAAAATGTGATTTATCTTAACCTCTGCAAGTGTAGTCACTATAGGTACCTACTCAAATTGTTGATTTTAAATTTGTGGAAAATGAGTTTAAATTTAAAAATGTTTTAATATTATATTGTGAGCACAACTTAATAGGTAGGTACTTATATAATGTCTACTTTTATACATAGCTAGTATCTAACTTACCCG
>VUJU01003578.1:0-13939 GCA_009835225.1 Aphis craccivora | reverse complement strand
CTTACCCGTATATAATATATTAAGTTTACATTATTGTTAAGATTTTTATTGTATAATCTTACTAATTTTCTTTATTATAGCTATGCGATAGCGCTCATAATTATATGACAATTATTAAGTGTCTCTGAATGTAAAGTCAATTTTTCATGCATGATGTATTAACAATTAATATATTGGAACTTTTATCTCATCGCTGACTTGGAGGTGTGACCAACTTTGTTTTGTAATTGTAAAAATATTTTGTGTTGTGAAATATTGTAAGAGTTGAATTAAAATAAAATAAATAAAAGTATCATAATTATTCATAACTATTAGGTATATATGTTTCATAAATATTGTATTACATTTCTGTAATTGAGCCTACCAGGCGATAATTTAATCAGTAAATAAATATGGGGTATTATTATATATTAATTATACCTTTATTTATATTCTCCTGAGGTAAAAATATTGTATATTACCTACCTATCTAATATAGTGTCTATTGTCTATATGTATATTGTTGGGATACGTCATCTCCATTTGGCGAGACATTCCCTAACTTAGCCTGCATCTAGCTTCAATTCTTAGCGGGACAAGTATATATTGTAACGATTTGTATATGTTTTTTTTTTTTAAATTTTGTCTAGTGTCAAGTGCGCGAGCCGGTCAATGAAGTACCGATTTTTTTACAACCACTTGGAGCAAAATATTTTTAGCATCTAACATAAAACATTAACCTATCTAATCTATTTATTATTTATTTTTCTTTTAGTGTCCCGAATCCCGCTTTTTAATAAAATGAGACGTCATGACAATATCCAGATTTTTTTTACAATATTGCAGCATTTCAAAAAGTTATATGTCCCGTGAATTAAAAAAAGCACCAACTCTGTGTCTATATATAATACTTAAAATATAATTTTCCACTTTTATATTTTTGTTTTTATAATTTATAATGGGTATAATATTACATAGTTATTTTTCATTTTAAACGGTGCAAAATAAAAAAAACTGCTCTAAACCGTAAAATAATAATTAAAAATGTTTTAAGTGAAAATGGATTAAGTTGAGTTTTGAATGAATAGGACCCACTATAAGATGACCATCTATAATAGTTTTAAGGACTTAATAAATCTTTAATCCACTTTGCTAGAATAGGTTTCTATAAGTTTGTGTAATATAATTATAATATAATAATAATATAATAGTATATATATAATAATATAATAATATTATATTATATATATAATAATTATTATTATTATTATATACGAACTTAAAATCATAATATTGTAATAATTTAGTCGTCTAAAGAGTAGCTCACGAAGTCACGACACAAGTTCACGTGACGTGCAAAGTATCGTCTACAGTCTACATAATATATTATACATTTATTGTATAATATACAATATAACTATATATAGTTACTATACGATTGACACTGATAAAAGTCAGATCTACGGCAGTTGTGTGGATAAATAGTTAACTCAAATACATTATATTATATAACATACCAAAAAGCAAAGATACAAGTTAAAAAGTAACAAAAAAATTAACTTATTGGTTTAAAAATCATTCATCATTATTAGTAATAGTATATACTTATTTGTTTCTAAATGAATATTTAGGTACACTTTACAATAATCGTTGCAAATTATATTTAACAAATTCGACTAAGCCACTAAGGTGTTCTACAGAATGACACAAATTTATTCTAAAACTAATACATAAAAGATGAGGAATTTACATTACACCCTCGATAGCACCCCGTTCTCATAGATAGAAGTTATATTAATTATTTATTTGTTAACTTTCGAGTTGCAAATTGCAATACATACCTATTATGGGTATATTTTGTACATTATTTTGATCTCTATTGGCTATTGCAAAATACTCAGAAATAACTAGACGGTTATTCAATATTTCGTCAATTTTTAAAATTAAGTATTTACAGTAAGTACAAATAAATTATAATATTTCTGTCTATTTATTTATCTTTTAAAAACATTTTTTTTTTTTTTTTTTTTGTGTAAAACAAAATACATATTTTTTTAACTATAGGGTAATTTCATCAGAAAATTAACGTACTATATAGTTGTTTTATAAAATACCTACATATGATATGATAAACTTAATAACTTAAAATTTATTAGTGAGATCAATTATAAAAATATAAAGTATATTTTGTTAATATTATGTGACTATAGGTAGTTGTTTTCAACTTATTTAATTAATTTATAAACTGTTTTTAACTCATTGATGACTATACTTCGATATTATTTATGTGGTGTGCCTATATAATGTACCTGTTATTATTAACCTGCAGCCATAATATAATTATGCTGTATTGTATATATATATTTAGACACAAACAATTTGTGTTTCAACTATATAATTACATTTATAATAGTTGTTTACCTATACTATTGCAAGTCAATAAAAATAAAAATTGTCTATTGTGCTATGTCATATATAATTGTCGTAGGTATAACTATTTGATTAAGGGAACTTTAACCAGTACGACCATCGTCCTAACACCAGAGCTTGCACGGACATGCAATTCTAATTACAGCATAGCCGATTTAAAATGAATAGGTACAATGGGATGTTGTAAATAAACATATTCGGGTCAGTACCTAAAATACGCGTAATTATATTACAAAATTACGCATTATAATTTCACTCAACTAAAATATTTTGTATGTTTTCGTCGAACTGGTTTTCGAGAAAAACTTTTTAATCCCTGATTATAATATTGTAATTTATTTGATACAGTGGAACCTCTTCAAGTCGAATTTTCGGTAACTTGAAAGAATGTCTTGGCTCTTATACATTGATGAGTTATCAAGGTTCCATCTTTAAATATATAGACGATACGCATAAATATAGGTAATATCTAAGCGTTCGTGTAGAAAAAATGAAATATTATATTTTTAAATCGCACAGCAGTTCGACAAAAAATTTCCTAGCGCAAGCTCCCCTCAGCCCAACTGGACGTTCGTGCAGGGCTTTCAGCGACAACTATTACATAATATAATAATGGCCCATAACCGTGGTTTATAATATATGGTTACCGCGGAGTTAACTATGCCTGCGAATATAACTGGTAACTGCGTGACTATTTGTTTTTCGTCTGCGTGCCGCAGAGGGCGATATACAAACGGTTTATTAATACCTATAATATTCGCCGCCGCAACAGCTGCCGCTCAGATTATAATATATATAATGGCGCGCGCGCGCGAAGTGAAAAATCTGTGACGACCGTTTTCAGACCGATATAAAAACAATCTCCGGCGACGACGACGACGGTCGTAATAATAATGCCTATATACATGTATTGATGCGTACAATAATATTATAATATTGTATTATAGTCTTGCCCATTATAATATATGGTCGCTATATTATAATACACGATATTATTACTATTATAGTACGTTCGCACCGGTTTCGGCGCCGATCCGCCGAGCGCGCACCGGAACCGGATCGGAAGGGGACAGCCGCCAAACCGGCAGGGTGAACCCCGCACCGCGCCCATTGGTCCGCGCCATGTATACGCCGGCCGGATTGGTCGCGGAGGCCAGCACGTGCGATGTGCGCCGCATGCGACGGGGGCCGAACACCTGTCCGCGGCCGGGCGCTCGCCCTCCACAGCCGCCGCCGACGTCGCTGGGTGGGGGGACCGCATCGGCAGAGAACGTGGAACCAGAACCACCTCTTCTCTCGCACGCAATCACTCGCATTCTCTTCGGCGACGCTCACCGGAGAACGCGCCCGCCGCTGCACACATCTCAGTGAGTTCGACGCCGGTACACCACGTACATCACCGCCGCAATTTTACAATTATTATATATTTTTTTTTTGCCGTCTCACGTGTTTTTGAGATATCTTTAAAACGATATACCGCCAGTCAAATTTTGTTTTGCTTTTTTTTTTTTACAATTTTTTCCGCCCCGTATCGATACGCGCGCACTTTGACGTCGCCGCTGTCGACGGTCCTTGCGTTGTGCACATAAAATGTATATTTTTGAAGATAACACACAGCAACCGACAATGATGCACCACAAGTTGACTTCGAAGAAAATGGATTACTCGCACTGTCCGCTGAAAAAACGACCGGTCCACTACGTCAAAAGCGAGATCAAAGAAGAGATGGATTTCGGTAATTATAAATTATAATATATATTGTCATATAATAATATAATAGTACCTATATTAAGTCATGTGCGTATACACACATAAGTCGCGCATTTTTATGTATTCGTTATTATTAGGCATTGCCATTGAGATAACGGGGTGTTTTTTTTTAAATTTTTTTTATCAAATTCGTGAAATTATATTTTAAATTATTTATTTATTGATACTTATGCAAATTCTATATGGTATACGATGAGATCGTTTTATTTAAATATACGAGTATATTCACTTGCTCGTCACGTGTATAAATTACACTAATACGGCGGTGATAAACGATGATGGGAACCGGTGCACCACCGACCGTGGGAAATGCACTTCGAGGGTCACCCTTTTTTCGATTCGGTGCAATGTTTTCGCAATGCACACTTCACCCCTCGCCAAATAATAATAATATATAAACCGTTATAAACGGCGATGAAAATGACGACATGTTTACATCCAATATACGTCACCGCTATAATAGTACGACACTGATTTTCTTCTTAGCACTATTATAGTCAAACGGACGGAATTGCGTGTAACCATTTATTTGTATATAGGTACCTATATAAAAAAAAACCACGGAGAAATATTTTCCACGACGCAAAACACATGTTTCTGCACTTAGCGCGCGTTACGCGAAGATACGTCGATCGAATTTAATATTACGATAATACTTGACGCGTTTTCGATCGGAATAGTATTCTGGTTTTTTTCTCGTGTCTTTCGGCAATTTAACAGTCTCAAATAATAATAGGTAGTATATATTATTATACGTCTTACTCGTTTTGGAAATTACAAACGAAATAAAATAATATTAAAAACGTCATGATATTATTACGATCATCTATTCAATCGTTAACCGGAAAATTGTTTTTATTTTTCAACAGACAACACGGACGAATGTTTGGAACCGGAAAACCTGAGCACCAAACCGCAAGACTTGAGCGTGAGATGCAAGACGGCCGCTGTGGCTCCGTTGGCCGCGAAAAAAGAACCGTCGTCGCCTTCGTGCGAACACCATCCAAACGCCGCGGTGCCGTTGTCGTCTCCGTACTACGGTCACCCCGACCACCAGCAACAGCAAGAACAACATCACCGACTTCAACAGCAACCGTTCCAGCCGACGGCCGTCAAAGCCGGTCCGCTGGAACCGCTGTGCTTGAACATCGCGGGCGCACACCATCCTGCCGCCGCGCAGACCGCCGTCGCTGCTTACCATCACAACAACAACAACCGGCACTACGCTCCGGCCACACCGCGTCCCGTTCCCGCTCAGTACCCGAACACCGGTTACCTGGCCGGTTTCATGTACCATCCGCCCGGCACCGACGGCAGAGTCAGCGCAATGTTGACCGCTTACCCGCCGACCGTGATGGCCATCGCTCGGGACGCGTCCCTGTCCCCGCCCGCAGCCCGCACCGGTTCCGCTTTCAAGCCGTTGCTGCAGCACACGCTGCCCGCCACCGCAGCCGTGGCGCCGGTCCGCAGCCCGCCCCCGGCGGTCCATCTCAACTGGTACGGACGGCATTCGGTCAGCAGCAGTTGGTCGCCATCGTCCGCGGAAGTCGACTCGTCGTCACTTCCGCCGCCGTCGTCCGCGTCTTCGTCGTCGGCCATGTCGCCTTCGTACGGTCAGCCGCCGCCGCAGCATCAGCATCAGTATCAACTGCAACAGCAGCAGCAGCAGCAGCAGCAGCAGCAGTATTCCGGCGGCGAGAGCGACGCCTCGACGGTCAGCGGCATCAAGCGCGAGTCGCCGTCCAGTTCGGCGCGGTACAAGTGCGTCGCTTGCTCGAAAACGTACTCGACCATTTCCGGTATGACCAAGCACCAGCAATATCACTGCACCAACGACGAATCGCACTGCGTCACCAAGACGTTCTGCTGCAAGTACTGCGACAAGGCGTACAACACGCTTGGCGCGCTCAAGATGCACATCCGCACGCACACGTTGCCATGCATATGCAACATGTGCGGCAAGGCGTTCAGCCGTCCGTGGCTGCTGCAGGGACACATCCGCACCCACACCGGTGAAAAGCCGTTCTCGTGCCAACACTGCAACAGGGCTTTCGCCGACAGGTCCAACCTGCGGGCCCACCTGCAGACCCACTCGGACGTGAAGAAGTACTCGTGTGCCACGTGCAGCAAGACGTTCAGCCGCATGTCATTGCTCACCAAACACTGCGACACAGGATGCCCACGAATGCTGCAACAGTCCCATCAGCAACAGCAACAACAACAAACGGTCGTGTAGTTTAAACGCGACGCGCACATATCATTAATTATACGTGTTAAATTATTAAACCTATTTATATTATATTATTTTCATTATTATTATTATTATTATTATATATTCGTTTATGGTTATTATTATTATTATTATTGTCGACACGGGCGTCGCGTGAGTTTATAATTTTTTTTTTTTTTTGAGCTTATATTGTATTCCTATATGTATAATAATAGTCTTACCGAAAATGGTCGGATAAAAGATTATCGGTAGCAAACAAACGCTTTATGTAAATCTCTGCCGATCTACGCCTAAGTCATTCGTCATATTATATACAATGTTTTATTTAATTATTAGACGTACTAGTCACATTACTATCAACATAATTTGCACTGTTTTTAGATTAAGTTTATATATTTTTTCTCTCATAAATTATATTATTATTTTGTTTATAACGGGTACGCGCCGTGTACACGACGGTGATGTAATCGTACAGCTGCACTGTACCTATATGCGCTGCGATGACATATACATTTTGAAAATCCGGTCCCTTGGTCGTACCCGGAGGTGCCTATATATAATTATTATTATTATATTATGTAAAAAATATTTTGCTTCGGGTGCATGAACGCTAAAACTATTACCTAAATGATATAACGTTAATATTATATACAACGGAACTTTATTATTACACTTGTATTATTTATCATTGTAATATTATGTACATTAATACATTATATAAAGACTGCTGTACACTACTATTTAAGTCGCCATAATGTTTAACTAGTCGTTCCCGTCGTTCTCTGTATAACCGAATCACACGATGATTTAGTTGTATCACGACGACGTAATAATAATATATAACAGTTATTATTATTTATTGTATAGTATTATGAATATGTTTGATTTGTATTATTATTATTTTTTTTTTTCATATAAATTTTTCTGTATTATTTAACCAACATTATTTTCATTATTATTTGTCGACTGGGTTTATATTTCCTTTAATAAAACAAAAAATGTGATACATAAACTTTTATCTTGTTTTTTTTCCGAAACAAAGTTTCAAACTTTTCTTTTCCGCCCTCAATGAACTGCAGTGAAGAGCGCATTACTAGTTCTATAATATGCATATGGGCGCATACATATAATATTATGTTATGCTATATAAAAGGTATTAGGTGCTATACCTGCAGTGAGACAGTGCGTACTACAAGGGTACACTGAAGGGTGAACGGCAGGTTTAATATTATCATAATAATAAATTTTTTCTCCATCTTCTGATGGTTTTCCACGATCGCGACTACCTGCCGAGACCGCCGATCGGGGCGGTGCCGGCGCGGTGCGTGTCAAAAACACGCGTGAGAAACCCATGAACGGATGTGGCGGCCGTGATATAATATTATGTATCGGGATCGGGATGCAAACATTTGAAATCCCATCGCTTCTTCGACAATGGCTCCGGATTTCTTGTTTGTGTCAGGTCAGTAGCGATTTTGAAGGAGTGAACGATGAATGCAAACACCGACGATATAGGAAGGAAAAGAAGATGAAAAAAAGTAGGTAGTCCATGTACATAAATACAAATATATATAACTATGTATATACATATAAGGGTGGTGCGCGACGGGTTCTCATCAGAACCGATCGAGTGTACGTTTCCCAGCGCATTACCCGACGAATTACCTGAGTGTATGTCGCGGGGGCGGTCGATTTTTGCAGACCGCGAATTGACATGTTGTACATTATATAATATACATTATAATAATATGATATTTCAATGAACGTTTGCCATTCAGAATTTCGTTCCGAAAAAAACAACCACCGGTAGCATACAGGTTATAAATGCGTGTGAAAATATTTGATTGACTCGACCGTAGCTACCTGTTCATATAATATATATATATATTTATACTGGTATTATATTGACCTATATATATTATATATTACGAACATTTGAGTACTATAAATTATTTTACACTATGTAATATCGTCGTGTGCATTGCAGTGCTAGTATAAAAGTTCTCAATAGTTCCAATTATTACAACAAACAACGAAATAAAAATACTAATAAAACAAAAATGTATATACTATAATATAATTGTTACGAGTTAACGAGTGAAACCGAAAAAACTGAGAGGGATAAAAAATACACTGATGATATGTGTCACTTTCTGAAACACTTAGAGGACAAAACCGAATTGTAATCAATTGACCAAGAATTGGGTACATACAGTATATTAATCCATATTGACAGAAGACGAATGTCCTAAATGGATAAATGGCCTATAAATGCGTTTCCTGTGGTCCAGCTATAATATACGATAAAACATAATATCTCCCACGGATTGTTTATAATAAATATGAAGCAATAACACTAAAAAGACATCGGACATTCGGTGTTTTTATGAAATGCGAGTTAGGAAAGAGAGTAACAAGCAAAACTATTTATAACAAATAATAAAATTCTTAAAAGAAATCAACTTTAGCAAGATATATGGCATAATAAAAATGTATAGATGTAAACATTAGAATAAACATGTTCATATAATTTATATAATATGTATACAAAATGTGTATAACCAAGTCGTTGATTTCTTTTTTAAATCTACAGAAAAAATAAATTTACAGGATTTACACATATAACATTATTACAGTTAAAATAAAAATTATAAATTACACTGTGTTATAAAAATCTATGTTGGTTTGATGAATATCAAATTATTCATATATATTGCAGACATCTGTATAACGAAATTGTTATTGACCTATAGCGTAGTTTTTTTTTTTACAACACGAGTATGATTAGTATTTATTTTATTCCTTATATCGAGTAGGTGGGTATACTTACTTGTAACACTAATAACTTATTAGCAATAATAATTAATAGCGTAGAATACAATAAATAATAAATCTATTTAATTTTTTTCATACATTCATATACCTAAAAGTATTTAATAAGGATAGGTCATACTACACGTTTTGTCATTGCTGCATGTTTGCGATTTGTTAATAATGTATTTTTTTTTTTCTTTCAATGTGACATTATTTTTAAAGTTTATTATTACGATAAAATTATAAGTATTTTAACGAAAACAGCAAGTAAAATGACGTTGAATTTATTTTATCAATTTGTTGGTATTCTAATATTCATGAATAAGATAATTTTTTTTCAAACAGTACTACTGCAAGGAATTAATAAAATATTTTAATTTAAAACGATTGTTTCACTTTTCAGGGCATATGAGCGCTAATCAGGGTCTGTAGTTTTAAGTACATAAAATTCCGGGCTCTAGACGTATTTACACAAGTGTTAATAATATAATAGTTAAATAACGTGGAGTGAAGTGTATATTGTTATAATAAATAATGTGTACAAGAATACAAGATACGTCAAATACGAAGTGTAACGACTTAGTGGATAAGACGGTCAATAGTTCATCTTATCGAAGAGTTTACGATTTGTACAATGATGACAAAATCCAAATAATAAATACAGATCTACAAGTAAGATTGTGCGGTAAAAGCTGTTGGGTGTCTACATCGTACAATAATTACATTATCGTTATCTACCCCGCTAGAATAGTGAGTCCGCAGGTCAAATGTTGAACATTAGTTTTTCATTTCTAAGAAATCGTCTATTCGATTTAAACTCTTGTCTGTCGTTTTATGGTACGTGGTCGATAATATAACATTATACTATTTTGAATGTGAATGTTTTTAATTATTTAAGTAAAAAATAATATATAAATGGCAATAGGAAGAGATTTCGAAAAATTAAATACTCGTATACTCTTGAAGCTATAATTTAATATCAGTAAATCGATCAGAATTTATATTATCATACAACTTGTCACTTTTTTAAAGATAAAATATACCAACGACGGAGTTACCTCGCGTAACCGCGGTCCAATGGTTTTTCATCGCAGCTGCTATATAGTCTGCACCCTCTATTTAAAGGTTTAATGACCACCTACACTACATTTCCTACACTGGTAAATAAATATTTTGACCGTTATATTAATTATTGTTCTTTTGTGTGCTAATTTATCTTGAATTTTTAACCATAGCCAATATAAAGGTGTATATTACAGTCATGTAATCTTAGCATTTTTGTTTTTTAAGCACCCCCCTACACCTTATACCCCGATACTATACAGTATCGATTATAATTATCGTATATAATAAGGATAGATCTAATAAACTCAATGTATATGATCCTATATTCTATAACAAAATAAATAATATATCATACGAAACTATATGATCATCATACGCACAACAATACTGTATTTTTGTGTTATGTTATATTACATTTTACCAAAAATTTGTTTGGATTTTCAATACTACCCGCATATTATAATATGTAAATACAATTAATTACAATTTCTAAATAACGGTCATAGAGGTACAGAAGCGTATTATGAATTTGTTTGTTTCTAAAAGGAAACTGTGAATAATATAGGTGACTTTTGTGCATTCTACCTTGACGTGCCACCTGGCGCGCATATAATCCTAGGGAAACGGTCAGCACTTGTCACCGGTACAGGGATAATAATCATCTCAGACTTGTTTCGCCACCTTGCACAATTAAACTATACTATAATACCGCAATATTATTATAAGATAAAAAACGTATACTTGCGAACGGTGATGCGAAAACTTTTGGTGGTGGAACGATAGATTCAAGGCAACAATGTTTTTGTAGTGCACGACACTGCAGCAATAAACACGATTTGTACCTATATAATACACGTATTCGCAAAAATTAGTTCTCTACGAAATATTAGTTACCTCATAACGTTCAATCCCGAGCTATATGGTTTTTGTTGTATCTATTATATAGTTCCATATCACCTATTTAAATCCATGTCCTTTAAGCCTTGGGAGAGAGGGCGTGTACACATTGCAGATAAGGCGCCAGTTGACATCACGAAGTAAAATTTGTATTTATTTAATAATATTATTATGTATATTCAATATTTTCAATTTATAAGAGAAGACGCGAAAACTTTGAAAACTTCTAAAGAGACCATAGAATAGAAAAGGTTATGAACCATTGACTTAAAGGTCTCATACACGTTGTCTTAACTTAAAATATCTATAAAAATTACAACTTTTAATTTAATATGTAAACATTAATACTGTTAAAGTCAACATTTTTATAAAAATATCGTGCTACAAAATATATATATAAGTACATTTTTATCATAACACAACTAAAATTACTAAAAAAATTAAAAATGAATAGTGGTTAAGTGCAGACATTTTAAATTAAATTCGAAAAGGATTTCTTTAAATTGAAAACTGTTTCTGCTTTAAAGTTTTCATAAATGCATGTCTTCTTTTTAAGTACGTAATATTATTATACGCAATTTAATATACTCTACACAGTTTACACCATACTTCGAATGTATTCGTAACAACAATAAGCTATATATTATTACATTTTCGTGGCTTGTTAGAATTAAGTATATGTTCAGTTATTATACGGATACCTACGTCGTGATATAGGTACCATATACATATTTAATACAAGTATTTTTACAAACAAATATACTTTGAACGTGATGTGCAATTATCGAATTGCAACAAACAGTACTTGAAATAATTGCTGTTAAACGTTGACGCAACTATATAGTTATAGTATATTATATTTTATTATGTTCCTACATACATAAAGATATAGGTACATCATATGAGTCGTGTGTATATAGTAATAAGTTCAACAGTATACCACTATTATTGTTCACTGTTATTGTATTTATTGTATAATTGTTAAACTACAACGCTTTATAAATATCGACTAAACTTACTTTATAGGAACAATTTAATTAAAATAATATATTTTAAGGAAAACGCAAGCCGTTACAGTAATAGGTATATTGTATTTATTTTGGTATATACCTAGACAAGTTATAGCAGCACATATCTACACTATATATTATGTATAGAAGCTGGTAATATTTTAATTAAATCGTGGTTAAATTTGATAAAATAGTGCGCCAGCGACATTTTTACGTCTTTTCACTAAAAAATAAAAATACACTACAAAATAGATTTTAAAAACTAGTCGCGATGTCAACAAGTTATGCATACCCACCGTCTTACATACAAAGGTGAAAGGGAGTTTAAAAACGATTTACGAACTGGAATATAACTGCTTACAATTTTAAGATTTCGAATATGTTTAAATATAGTGAATATAATACAAATAATTAAATATGAATTATAAAAAAAATTTGGTAAATGTTTGTTAAAACTATTCGAACGTACCTACTATAATATATGTAGATTGTTTTACTTTATAACAGTATACGAGTACATTATTTACCTATAAGTAAATTCGTTTTCATTTTTTCACAATGTAAAATAACTTGTAAGTCAAAACTTATTTTAAATTTAGTTACAACAATTTAAATTTCAAATTTTATTTTTATTATCAATTTAAAAAACCGGGTTTTCTGATTTCTGGTGGTACCTACACAATATGTAAATCATCTTTAAGGGTTTTGTCTTCATTACAGTCTTCTTCATTTGTTTCATTTTTTCTTCTTTAACTAAGCCATATTTGTGTTCATTATCAAAAAAGAAGAACACCTTTTTTTGCTTTGAAATCCTGTATTGCCTGTTGAACTTACTGTAAACGTATTAACTTATTCAAATGTTCAAGATACTCTTCTTGCCTGTATGATTCCCATTTCTTGTAAATCTGAAATCAAATTAAATATTAAAGCACTTTAGATAAAATTTTAAGACTTAATTTTACTTTATTTTTACATACCGCTTTTAGATTCTGAGAGGAGTGATGAATATATTGATTTTACAATGATGTGTGTGTTTTTTTTTGTGTCTGTCATACGTTTTTGAGAAGTAAAAGTCCTTCGATTTTTAAACTCAGCCCCGTTTCTGATAAGAAAACGAATCTAGTTGGTACTTTTAGAAGTCATTTTTTGAAATTCCCAACAGTTTTAAAAAAAATCGAGAAAAACAAAAAAAAAAAAATTGATGGAAAAACGGAAATTATTACGCAAAACCAGTTTTTCACTAAATTGATTTTTTTTTATGGTTGTAATTCAAAAGCTAATTACTGTAAATACTTGAAATTTTCACCAAATGTTTATGTCATTGATATGTATTATCTATATACTGTTAAATTTTAAAAAAAAATTGACTTTTTTTGAGTTAGTTATAGACCACTGAAATTTTCGATTTTTATGAGAATTTCTTTTTGAAGTGTCGATAAAATAATTGTGGATGACCAAAAACTTTTGAAAATTTAAAATAAGGTTCCTTAAGAGTTTTTCATATTGTAGCTAAAAAAAAATTAAAAATCGTTAGTCACAATTTTTTTATAAGCGTTTATAGTTCAAATTTTTGCGAAATCTGTCGAAAACGCGAAAATTTGCAAGTAATTTTGTAGTTGAAAAATCATAAAATTTTTTGTGTTTATAAATTAGGATTAAAAATACAGCACTAAGTTTTTCATAAGTTTTCCTTCAAGAGTATCTATAGAGAAAACTCGAAGCATCATTATAGGAAAAATTTTAA
>VUJU01003577.1:0-24793 GCA_009835225.1 Aphis craccivora | reverse complement strand
GGGGGGGGGCTAAAGAAACGTTTCATCGTACAACATTTTTTTCGTGCATTTCGTGAGTGTTCAAATCGAGGTTTGTTGAAACAAAAAAACTTTTTTGTTAAAAAAAAGTTTCTATATTATTATTGAATACGATGAATTCCAAACTTTGATCATATTTTACCTATAATATATAATTTTCTGTTAAATTTTCAAAACTCAACAATAAAATAAAAATATTTATGTGCGCGATTCAAATTCTGTCAATGTATCGCGTTGAGCGCGTGTACGCCATACGTTCTCCACCCCTACTGCAGAATGTACACGGACGGATTGTAGTCCTTGTGCGTTATGGACTTTGTGCGATGCACCCGTCACCAGATCGTGGGGAAAAAAACCTAGGGACTACCCCCGGTTAGGTCAGACCCTTAGCTCAAAACGCACTATGCAGTCGGTTCTACACGAGGGTTAGGGGTTAGTGTACCCGATCGTACCATATTTCGATGCACCCGGCAATCGGAGTGTACTGTACCTCGTCTGAGAAGAGTCCATCGAATAACAGTAACGATAACGATTAAATTTAATAACTATTGTCGTTGTGTCCGGGTCATCGTCCAGCCGGGTTTGTCGGGCCACGACGTCTCGCTGCTCGCGTTCACAATCGAATAATGGCACAATAATACCCTTCCTGCGACGTAATGCGACCGCATCGTACACAGCGGGTTTCGCGTCTGTCGAGCGTTTTCCATTCACCGCAGCACATCCACACTGCTACAATTCGCCGTCCGACGATCGCTATAATAATATTAATAAATTAATATTATACAACATTAAAACTGACGACTTGAAGCGCTAACAAATCGTACAATATATATATTATGCATTTAGTTTTTAAAAATTCACATCATTTTCCTTAAAAATGTGCAAAAAAAACCCTGAAACATATACATTGTATTTTACAAAAAAAAAAATAAAAAAAATGTTAACAATAATGATTTAAATAATGACTAAAATTAGTGTACAAATGTATGAGATAAAATTAGATACTCATTTCCCGCGTACATTTTGATAAAGATTGCATTGTGCATCACTAAAATGTTCCGAATATTTAACGTTGGTACCTCAAAAATAATCAAAAGACATCGAAAATTGGCCACAATTAATGATATTGGACTAAATGTATAATACTGTTTTTAATTTATTTGCTAGTCTTCGAGAACTCCTTCCATTGAACTGTTTATACTTTCTAAAATGTTAAATAATTTATACAATTTATTTTTATATTTTTCAATTTTTTCTTTTTTTCATCATTTTCATTATTTTGAAACTTTTTAAGATGAATTAAATTTCAATATCAAAGTAAAAGTAAAATAAGAATTTAAAACTAAAATTTGAATTTTAAATTACCATACTGAGTCGTTGTCAACACTGGATAGAGGAATTTCACCTTATTAAGGAATGTACGTAATTCAATGACGAAAATGGCATTCATCGAAAATCAAATTATCATAAAAATAGATAGATAATTCTAATTCAATAATTTTGAATTATAAACACATTAAATTTTAACGATGACATAAACCCAACACGTTGAGAGAAAACTATTTTCGGAAACTTTTACTGATATAAAGTTCGTCACTTATAACAGTTATAAGATAATTGTTTGTTGTCGGTCATGATGGTGCTTTTAAAGCATAATTTTTGTATAATGCAATGATGGTATGAAGGGGAGGAGGGTGTACAATTTGGCAAAAATATTGCGGCGGTGAGTTTGAAACGTTGAGAACCACTGAACTAGGGTACATGGATGTTTTAATTTTAAAGCGTCGCGTCATCTATAAAACGGCGAATAAGCGATTAAAAGCGTTTTGGGCGTCAGATTCGACCGACGGCGCGTGAACCACATAGCTAATTATTAGAGTTGGTCGTACAGCAGCTTAGTTCGCGGTCGAATGTGCGCAAGGAAAGCCTTATTAAACGTTGACTTTGTCGTGTGGATAAAACGCCGCCGTCGTAATAACGTTGCGGATTAATTCGACGTTACATAAGCGCACTTTATTATGTCATACATGTACGTCTCCAGCCTTCGGTATTGCAGCAGCACACGGTTTTATATCCGCCGCACATTAAAAATCGATAACATTGTCGGGACAAAAGGACTTAGGATTTCGTCATAAATATAAGACATCATGTATTATAATTTATTGTAGTCTGCACAGCGGCGGCTACCAAACCGTTTACGGTGTATATATATGTATATATATAAACACACGGAGTGCACAAGAGACGACACCGCTCACTCATCTGTTTTGTATCGGATCGCAGTTTTGACTATCTATAACGTAGAGAACAGAGAAATTATGAACAATATCGGCTGAATCGCGGAGCACACAAGTCGGCCAACTCGTCGGATACGTTTGGCAGGCAGCGTATCGTATTAGCTGTGGCGACATAACACAATAATACCAATAATCAAAATATTATCAAAATATTATAGTAAAACGGGTACGACGAGCGCGCATTTTATCGTTAGACATAAGCTATTTGATTTTTTGAACAGAAGAACCAAAACTCAACTAGATTTTTTTCAACGTCGAGTCATTTTTTTTTTTTTCAGCATGCGCCTAATTTTGTGTACCTAATGACGTATGAGACGTTTATATTGGATTAAAAGGCTATACCTATATTTATGCATCGGCATGTACATAAAATGTTCGGAAAACTAATAAGAAAAAAATTCAAAATAGGGATGCAAAACTGCCAAAGTACACTTCTCCTTGCAAATAACACCCTTATTAGACATTATTGCGGTGTTTTACGCATAATATCTGAAGTAAATCTTTCATTAGACGACTGTCAAGTTAGTGCCATACTAAATATATTTTTTTTTTATATATATATATATACACGATTAGAAATCATTAAAAAACAACTTTTTTTTTAAAGAGTATTTCACTTTTTCTATATCAAAATATGTATTATATTAATGGTTTTTAATTCCAATGGAATGCTTTTATTAGCTATAATAACACGTGTTTAACTTGAAAAAATAAAGTGTTATAGTGTAATAGTGTAACGGGAGTATGCCGAAAAATGTTAATCCACTTTATACTCCGCTCGACTAAACATCAAATACTTTCAACTAATTAACATTAAGTACTTATTAAAAATTCGATTTTTACACTACAAAATACTAGAAAAATATTTTACTACGATGAATGGAATCAACAATTTATGTTCTTGAAAACTAAAAATATTTTTTTTCAATATAATGGACTCGTCATTTTTAAGTTTTTTTTTTTAATCACTTTACTATGCACCTCAATCATTATAAATTGTATTATGATCCTTATAACACAAATCGATTTCGAAACTATATGACCGGAAACGTTTCAACAGAATAAAAAATAAATAAAAACAGATTTTCTAGGTCAACTAAAAAACATTGAAATGTACAATTACATTAAGATTAGATTAATTTTCTTAGTAATCGCAGTTCGTTAAAATCAAAACTCTATAAACTTACTAACCTAACTATACGCTACCCATTAAAATATAATATAGTAGGTATAATGAACATAAACCTATAAAACATTTTTGATATCGTTTGATATACGCATATGTAAAAAAAAAATTAACGTCGGTCATCGACTGTAGTTGAGTTCAATATCGAATACGATTCGGTTTCGATTAACGTATACCTTTTTTAACAACACATTTTTTTTTTAAATATTTTTTAGTTAAGAACACTAATTTGAACGAGAATGTTACTATCAGTTTTCTAGCTTAATGAAACAAATAACTTTAAGCGCGCTCGTCTCAAGGACATTCGATACATTAGCAACACTTTATCAAATTACGCATGTGTACATATTATAAAATGTTATACATATATGGCACACTTTAAAGTTGAAATTAAATATTAATGATAACGTGTGGTTGAGATTTTTCAAAACGTATCTTCAATAATTCTCTTATGTAATAGGCTGCCGAGCACTTGATACTAATATTGGTCGCAATTGTGCAGTTCGACTATTCTCATAGTTAATGAACAATTCAATTTTTGAACCCAACCGAACTTGTATTAAGTATTCTGTTTTTGTATATTAAATGAACTGGAAATTAAAAAGATTGCAAGACAAA
Source organism: Aphis craccivora (assembly GCA_009835225.1). Taxonomy (NCBI): domain Eukaryota; kingdom Metazoa; phylum Arthropoda; class Insecta; order Hemiptera; family Aphididae; genus Aphis; species Aphis craccivora. Next base: position 20,674 of record VUJU01003577.1, on the reverse strand, counting down.
TGGTTCTATCTTCGAATTCCCAATTAATATATTTTATTATTAGTTAAATTATTCTAAAATACATTATTATTATTATTTAAAATTTAATTCTAATGAATTTTCAACCTTTAAAATATAATTATGTTATTAAATAAATAAAAACATAATAAATAAATATGTTAAATAAGCATAATTTTATAATTATTTTAAAGTTTAGTATAGCGTCGAATTCACAATAAATGCGAGTTTAATAATTAGAGTTGTCCCCGAAGAGTTCATAAAGTCACATCATCTATCTACTGTACATATCTATATTATACATGCTATTAAAACAACTATTAATTATTTTTTTGTACAAAATAATATTATGGTATGCAATGATATGGTTATTTTTATAAATTTAATATGCAAAAATGTCCATCAATATCGTAATACTATGGTGCAAAGTTTGAATGATAAATTTTTTGGTTTGCATATTTATTGATATTATAAAATAATATTTTATAAACGAAAATAATGTAAATTTTAGATGCCAGTATTATATCGACGCGTATTACACATATAATTTCAATTTTATATACCAGTGACTTTATTTTTGATAATTAAAACAACATTAAACATTTAAATAATAAAAAAAAAAAAAATGTTATGAATTTATTTGAGTAAGTAATGATATTTTAACAAACGCGATTTAGCTTGTAGTATTTAATTTTTTTTTTCAGTCAAATTTTTTAAAAACAACAGACAAACAAATAAGCATAAAATAGTGCATAGAATATAATCAATAATATAACTACAGTGAGATGATAAGTAAATATAATGTTGTGAACATTTAACGAATAGTATATGAGAAATATAAAATTGAATAAATCAAATAAATAACGATTTATGTTAAGTAAAAAATAACTTCGGTTTTCTCATTCGATGCATGTTTTAGAAGATTCGCTTCACTTTTACTTAATAGGTAACTGTTTGGTAGTTATTAATGATGATTTTACTGTAGATAAGTTCTAATGAAATCAAATGCGCATATTTTATCATTTTTTTTATTATTGTTATTATTGCATAACTCGTATTACATATAACCTAGCCCAAGCAATATCGTTTGCTATTAAGACGCCACCAAAAAACAGTGACGATAACTCTTTATCTCCCTCCCCCCTCGACTCCCCAAAACAACGCTAGATTTTATCCATTTACACATTACGATATATAGGTAACCAACGTATTATCTCAAAATTAGCCTAATGTCTAATATGGATATTTAAGTACAAAACAAAACGTATTTACTACGATTCGCATCTACATAGTGTGGGTATAGTACCTAATGTCGATGTGTATGATTATTATTAGGTATTATATAGTGTTGGCGAGGGGTCAACAGAAGCCGCGACCGGTTCGTGTACGTGCAATGTTCGCGTAACGGTAGGTAATGCGCATTTGCTAAATACCACGAATACCAGCTACACTTTTCGCACGGCGAAATGCGATTAACGTGAACTCAATGTTTTTATTATTTTATTGAGTCGATCACACGCGAATCAAAACGTGACGTGGGAGATCAACGATCACGATGTAACTCCTCGACGTGCGTATTACTGCAGCATTATTATATAACATCGAGACGTCAAAAAATATCGTCGCGTGCTTTCCGAGAGGCCAAAAAAAAAATGTGTATTTTTTCAGTTTACACGAACAGTGTAACCACAGCCGATCGACGCGGTTAACCGATTTCGATTTTAACACCAGATTTGAGTTTAATCGTTCGAGTCATCGTTAATTTTTGATTAATAGCTTCTTTTTTTTTTTTTTTTTGCTCTTTGAGTTATTATAACGCCGTCCCTTCACCACTCGACGTGCTTCCTTATGACGATGACGTAGAGAACGCGTAGTAGGATTCTGACCATCGTTTTAACATTAAAATTAACGATTACATCATCGCGACAAAAGCTTAAACAAAAGCTTAAATCTGTACAAAAAAGCTTAAATCTTTTTAAGGAATCAAATTTCGTTCATCTTAAATCACTCGATTTTCGTCTATCTTTTAGGTTCAAAACAGTACAGGAAAATATCCCGATCGCCTGGTTTGTTTTTTTTTTTTTTTTGTCAATACCTTCATCATTATGGTTTACGGCTGACATTTAATAACTTAGAAAGTAACTTATAAAACTGTATAAAGGTATTTCGACGAACGTATAGATTTCTAGTCTTGCCGGTGTGGGCGTGAATCGTACCCGCGGTGCGAAGATCAAAGCTCCGAAATGAAATCGCTTTCGTTTGGATAGTGATGTATTGCTGTTATTTGTTTGAGACTCGAATTCGACGAGTATCATTTCCTCGCTTTTGGTAATAGATTGGTAACAATAGACTTTTTGGGACGTGATCATACTTCACACAATATTCGCTCTATAGTAATTGCACATCACAGACAATGATGTTTTATTCTCCCCATTTGATCAATACGAATAATATATTATTATTTATTTATTTATTCTTATTTAACACGAGGTCGTTGGATAAAACATATCAATATATTATGTAGTGGAGTAGCCAGGAGGGGTTTTGGGTGTTCAACCCCCCCCCCTCCATTGGCCTTAAAAATTGTTATTATAATGTATATATTATATTTATAGTTTTGTTAATTGTTATACTTATGTATAAAATGTATTATTCAATTAGCGTACCTACAACTCGGTACATTTTAGCGCATTTACAATCGGGATATTCGAATTGCACTTATTACCTAAAAGGAAATGGTCAAATTGCACTTAAGTTGAAAAATGGTAATATAATGGTAGAACTGCACTTAGCTCAAAAAAAGTATTTCCACAAAATGATCATGCATTTGAAGGGATTAAACGCTTAGAAAACACTCATTTCCTTTCCCACTTACTGTAGGCTTAGGAGTTAGGACTGACAATGATTTTAATCATTGGCGTGGTTAGAACGCAATCTATGAGATGTTTCCTTTATTTAGAATAATAAGATGTAGATTCTATTCATGGCAATCGTGGTATTGTAAAATACAACATTTGCAACTGATTACAAATCTGAAAAATAAACTGGAAATGATGTTTTAACATAACTAAAAATAGATACTTATATTTTGATGCAGACTACTGATATAAGATCTTCAACTACACGGTACAAGAATAAATAAATGATATTGAAAAATATATTAACTTTTATGCTCAAAGCGAATTACTAAGCTAACATTTTTAATTTATATTAGTTAATAGTTTATAACTACAAAAAAATGATCGAAATGAAAAAAAAATGTAAAAATGACAATAATTATATTTGACGATTTAAAAAAAAAAATTTTAAAACTTTATAAAAATATATTTATAATATTATATTATAACATGATGTATGTATAAAACTATCATTTTAACCACGCCAATGATTAAAATCATTGTCAGTTCTAGGCCTGTACCTAAGTGGGAAAGGAAATGAATTTAGAGAAAACGTTTAACCACATCAAATGCATGATATTTTTGCGGAAATACTTTTTTTGAGCCCATGTGCAGTTCGATCATTACTTTTTTTCAACTCAAGTGCAATTCGGCTAAAATCAGTGCAATTCGACCATACCCGTTTTACCACTCCTGCCTCCTGGACAATATATTTTGGAGGTGAGTAATAAAAAAGGTCATTAACCGCCCTCCCTTGGGTAATTCCTAGCTACGCCACTGAATAAATGTTTACATTTTATCTTAAATTATATTATTAAGTATATGTACATATAATTAATTATGATTAATTAATTAAATTATTAGACTTAATCAGAAACGATATAGTGGATTTTAATAAGTTGAACGGGTGAAGGGCTTTTGACAGAAATAATTAGATATTCCAGCTTCTTATCCTACCATTTCTAATGTAAGACATTCAAATATATTATGCGTTTGATCGTGAAGCCAGATGAAGTTAATAAGGCGAGATTAAATGAAATCACAATTCAATGATTTCGTTATGATAATATTATAATATGCGTTTTAAAGTATTTATGAAAATCAACGCAGTTTTAGTCAATAACACACAAACTCTGCATCATATTAGAATATGGTGAGTACATTTAATGTACAATAATCAATAATAATATTATCACATGATTTATAGTACTTAAACTATAAAATATAATAGGTAGTTAATTATTAATGAATACACCTACGTCTGCAGTTTACTAAAATCTACGGTTACAGTTTTTCCACCGATATACTATTACTGATATGTAGAGAGCTAATACTAACGACGTACAATAAATTTAAATATAATTTTATAATATAATAAAACACATATTTACATAAATCATAAATAAAAAAAAAAAACCATGAGCGTCAAAATATGATATTATCTAAGAAATGTGAAAAAAACACGTTATCTATGCGTCAACACTGAATATCAACATTAAACATTGATTATAACTTACTTATCGTTGTTACAGCACATATTATTATACGTATACATAATGTTCTCTAAGATTTATTAAACAAACCATAAATTGGGTTTTATTTGTAATTTTTTTCTAAACCGTTTATTAATAAATAATAACTATACATGGGCAAAAATTATGCAATGTGATCAGTTTTTAATGAAAAATTGAAGCTTTACGAAAAAAAGTACATACCGACGCGCGACGGCAAGATATTGTACAACCTTCTAAAAATATAACATTTTTGTCAGTTAGTAGGTCACATTATAATGAATTTAAATATTACCTATGCAAATAATTTTAAAATAAAATAAATCGAAAATATAATAATTGGAGTTTGACTCAAAGCTAATATGGAGCGGAATAAAATCTGAGATCGTGGCGTTTTGATAACAATATTTATTTTTACAACAAAATGTTATTAAATATAATAGTATATTATGCAACCACTGCATCCGATGTAGGTACGTTTTAAAATATTTTATAATTAATATTATATATTATAACATGATATTTCAATATTAAAAATGGTTTCTCAACACACAATGTCATCGTAAAATTCACAAACAGTTTTTTTATTAGAGACAGTAACAGTAAAACCATTACTGGAATATAATAAAAAAATATAGAAACTAAAATTGCAAACGTGTTAACAGAATCTTTTTTGTGTCGTTGGCTAATTACCGAGTTTGCAGATTTTTAATAATAATTATTAGAATATAATAATATTGACCAATAAATAAGTTAAAGTAATTGTTATTTATTTACATTAGACAATATTATAGTTTAAACTGTTTAAAGTTTGTATTTTATTACAATAGTTGTTTAAAGTAGTTTTTAGATTGTATAAATTCTTGTTCACTCATACCTTATTGTGTCAGTTATAGACACTTGGGGCCTCCAAAAAGACTATCTCAGTGAGGCCTAGTATTTTTATTTCTGAGAAAAAAAGAAAACTAGAACATATTTGTCTTTATCAAACCTCATTTACTCTTTAATAAGAATTCAAAAAAAAAAAAAATTCAACCTAACTTGAAAAAACCAATAAAATAAAACGAAATAATAATAATAAAAAAAAACAAAAATTGTTTATACTAATGAATAAAAACGGGCAAATTCTCAATAGTATAGGTAAGTGTTTGATAAGTTATTGCAATAAAGTAATATATAGGTATATATAAAAAAAAAAAAAATAGGTAAATGTATACCCAACATTAAAAATATTAATAGCTATGATTAGAATATAAACTAGAAAGATAATAAAAGACAAATATTACGTATTGTAAACTATAGTTATACTTATAAGTATAATATTTTATGAATTGAGACTAATGGATTAAAGAAGAAATCAACATTAGTAGCAAGTTTATTACACACTTTTATTAACGTATTTAAAAATATAATAAAAACGTATATTATCGAGTATTATTCACTGTGCACACATTTTTATTATCGAATTATAGTTTATGTAACTCTATGATTATCGTATTTAATTATTGGCGCTTGTTTTTCGTAAATTTTACAATATTATTACTATTACGTTCTGTATGATTATTTCATATTACCAAATCTAACGATCTGACAAATTGATACGGAGATAGTAAAATCTGTGATTTTATAGAATGCTTATTTTAAATTTAGCTTGATAAACTGTTAGCCAATGGAAATGAAAAAAAAAGTTAAACCAAATTACCTATGCTATGTTAAAAAAAAAATTGTTTGATAGAAGTTCACTAATACTCGAGTATGTTTCTTTTCCTGCAAAATACGCGATTCTCTAATTTACACACGATAGCACATGGATTTCGATAAAAACAATAAAAAAAATTTCGATCTCATATTTTCTGCTTGAATCTATTTTTTTTTCTCTCAGATTCTTCAGTTAAATATTTTTACTTTTGTAAACAGCCAAACACCTCACTTTATGTAATAACACAAAAATACTTTGACTTGTGATGTAAACAGCAATTAAAATATTGATCTAATCCTTATGTAATTGTACACCAATCATAATTAATAGAAGTTATTTTTTTTAATTTTCACGGTCAAGTAGGTATTATGTTTAAGTTATTTTATTTATTTTTTCGGAGAGATAGTGGAGTCCATTAAACCAAGTACTTTTCAATAGGAGAGGGGTGTCACGGGTTTTTATAAAATATTTTAAATATTATACTGTATTATATAACCATATTTGTATAGCTGTTATTTGTGTAATCAATTTTAAATTTAATCGAATAATGGAGTATTAAATAATTGTTTAGTTTATTGAATAATTTATTGGAGTATTTTTTATTCTCGACAACAGATATGTGAAATTCATTGAAAAGTTGTTTAGTTATAGTGACTAATGCATTGTTAAATATGATTTTCTACTTTTCCCTTTTAATATTGTTGAAAGTGTATCAACAATCGAATCGAACAAATTCAAAAATATAATATTATCTATAAAGTTTTCTGGTTAACTATTGGTTCATACAATAACAACAACACCTACAACAATAGGTTCAGATATTTACCATAGATATTGTTTCCACAAAAAGTTATAAAAAACCTGACCCTATGACAACGAAAAATAACCAAAAACAATCTAACGTACACGAAGCGATGCTCGGTTTATTTATTGACACTTTAATAGTTGATAGTTTATTCGATATATTCCGAAAAAAAAGTATGTAAATATTTAAACTCGTAGTACCTTCATTTTTTTTTTTTTTTTTGGTAATTATTATAAATAGAGCTTTGATAAAATAAAAATATATTATAAAAAATTACAACTCAACAATAATTATCTGCGAACGAAAACAAATATAAGATAAGCTGTTAAGTGTAATATTTGCAAATAGTGTTATGCACTAGGTACTTCTATATACATTATACATACTATAACACTGATTGGTGTTTAGATGAATTTATAAAATGTTTAATGTATTCAGGCAAATAGGGAAATGTGTTTTGACGAACATATTTTAACAATGATTAACCGTTATGGTAAAAGTTGGTTATTGTCACCTTGCTAAAATACGACATTATGTCAGCAATTATTAATCTAATTTAATCAGTTTACAACAAAGACATATAGTAAAAACAAATAAAATGTGTGACATATCTTTGGGATCTTTGAAAATTTGTCTTATTTGATTGTGGAATATTAATATATTAATAATTAACCATAATATATTGTAAACAATATATTATTATTTATTTTAAAATTTTGTAACAGTAAATAAAAAATATTCTAGTAGGTGTACTTAGCACAGCGTATGGTCAACCGATGTCACAACATTAAAAAACAAGTATCGTTATTTCATGAGAAATTTTACACAATTTATTTTATGTTTTCATTTGAATAGAACCGGGAACGTCCATAGTAGGATCAAAAAAATATGTTTTTTTTAAATTTTGAAAGCCAATAATTAATATTCGTTAAAAATTTCACATCTTAAATTTTAAAAAAAAATCACCAACCTAATTTATCACCAAAACTACTCTAATTATGGCACTAAAGTAGATAATACTATGATCCTACTACGTCCTGATTTTTTTTTTCAAATGAATAATTCGAAATCCTGTATTACCACAGGTTTTATACATCCTGCATTTAATTTTAAATGTTCATTGTGATACTGAATATATTATTAAGCGGGGAAAACCTCAGTGTATGTATAATACCCATCCAAACATATTTAAATTGCGTATACAATAAAAATCAATAGCCCCAAACGCGTAACGACCATAATATATTCGTGATTGACCCATTTTTTATTCAATATTCTATTATCTCGCACTCTTACCAATTATCTTATTTATCTTATTTTTGTCACGTGAATTTAAAAAAAATAATAATAACAATACTTTTATTATTTATTAAAACGAATTAAAAAGTATAATTTTATGTAATTTTTTTTCAGTGCAAATAAGTATTGTTTACAATACCGCACAGAAAAATACGAGAGCACAACACTTAGGTATGGTCGATGGTGCAATCACAATACATAAGTTGTTGACTTTTCTTAAGCTAAATTAAATATATTTTATAATAAAAAGTAGGTAATAACAGACAATGTTGTACTTATGTTTTGATCAATCGTAATAAATAATATTTTTAAAAACAATGTTGTTTGTCTGCAATGTATCTCCGTACGATTTAATTATAAATGTAAGCCGAATGTTTTTGCTTAAAAAAAGTTATTTAAAGCCATTATAGTGGCCGTTGGCCAACTAAAAATTATGGACACGTGTTTTTGCCAAAAAAAATTTGTTTGTTTACTAAATGTTCAGTTGATAAAAAAATGATTATGTTATATTCATACGTAGTTTATGGTGCAGTATTATTTTTAACAGTCAACGATTTATAAAATCGACTATGTACATAATTCCTTTTTCATTAAAATTACAAAAAATATTTTATATTAGATTATTTGTTATCAATAGTGACCTCGTTGTTCATATAGTATGTCGTGGATAGGCTGCAGCAGCTGGCCGATGATGATAAAAACGATGGCCTCCCTAAGCAACTATTGGCCTCGTCGGAGGTCAAAGCCCCGTGATAAACATTTCATCGTCGCCTTTGCTGCCGTTTTTTTAACCGTCCTATAGACCAGTTGAGTTCTGGCAATATGTCGATTTGGAAATAAATTTCAATTCGGTTGTATAAAAAATAATAACTGATTTTATTACACAGATTCTTAGGTGTACGTATAAGAGCGTTAAAAAAAATAACTATAATTATATAACGATTAGAATAAATAAATAATTATAAATCTGAAAATATAATATAAAATATTGGTAGTTGATACTCGAAGTCGAGTTATTGTAATTATCACTAGTAAAAATTGTAGTAAGTACCTATATTTAATTATTTTTGTATTTTAACGTATGTTTGGCGGTATTACACTTATAATACGAATAAATTATTATTATATCATCCAGTTGCGAAGTGTGGACACAGTGATTGTGCGTATCTATAATGTTATGTGCTGAGTGACTCGAAAATTAAATTATTTTAAATAATATTATTACTCTTTAAGATAACAAAAATATGTGGACATACACACTGTATACATCCAACTATTACGTCTCATATCGTTGGACGCTTACCAATTTACTAATATTGTATCGTCACAATTATTACGATATCATAGTGATGTTGGTAAGAAATTTCAGAAGGAAAAAAAAAATTATACATTTTTCAAAAATATTCAATTCATTTTAGAACATCAATACCTATAACCAACGATTTATAGATAAATTTTATTTTCAAATTCAGAAAATCCGTACAAGCTCTGTACCGCGACTACCGAAAATGCACATGCTCTGTGATTAATAAACTGTTAAATTTCGAAAAATGACTCTAGACATTTCTGAATGATTTTAAATTTTTAGAATATTCACATTTTATACAATAATATTATATCTGCGATCGGAGATCAGACAATTTAAAACCGCATAACGTTGGCAAACCATCAAACGAATTGACGTTTTTGGGCGTGCTCGACGTTATAATAACACGCGTATGTCATTGCTTAAATATCACCATAAAAACGGTATCTGCGGGCTTGATTTTCGGATTTCGGTAGGTATTTAACAATTATATTTGTTTTTTTTTCAGACTTTTAAAATATTGTAATATATTATCAGCTACTATACGTGTCCGAATGTTCGATAAGATAATATAAATATTAATACACCGTGGAAATATCGATAACATATTTCCGGCGCGCGATAGTCCGCGCATATAATATATAATACATCAAACAGTATTATAATAATATTGCATACAATATATATTACCGTTTACGATTTTAAACGTGTCGAATAATCGGTTAATCGTTCTTTCTATTCCTTATACGCGTACAGCATGTATACAGGTACAGCATAACTACATATTATCTTTAATCTTTATAGCCTTTTGCGGTAGTGCAGCGATAACTATACAGCAAAGGAATGAAATATTTTACGCGTATCCAACTCAACATCACAACACAGTACGAATATTATGTCTAACAACGTTGACCTGTCCGTGACTCGTATACCGGACCGTTGAATGCGCTGCTAATGAGTGAGCAGATTGTGCTGAAACAAAAAACAGAAAAAAATATGAAATAATATTTCCGAGGGGTGAAAAAACCGATTAATTCGTGACTTATTACCGAAACAATGTACAAATTCAACCGTCGGCGAATTAACGCGCTCGAGAATGCAGCGATCATTTAGGTAGGAGGCTGCGGAGTGAAAACAAAAGCTGGTACAATACAATAACGTTATAGCGATCACATTTCACCTGGAATCTTGTGCAGTGTGATGTACCCAACTCATTGTTAACTCCTTTTTATGTTATGCGTTTGTTCAAGCTCTGATTTTTGGAGTTCATATAAGTATTCTCGAAAAGTTTGATATAGTTTAGAGTAAATTTAAAAAATAACCGAAAAGAATAATATTTTCAAATAGATTTCGTTACACCATTTGTAGCCAACAAACTTTTTTTTCCAAATTAAGATAACTTTTTTTTTATTATCAAGAAATGGTTGTTTTATTTTAAATGTTGATGCATCTAGATAAAAAGTTTAATGAATAATGATTAATTATTAGTTTGAAGTTTCTGAGTTATTAAACATATGGTATTATACATCTGTTATATAATAAATGTAATAATTAGCCTGGCACTTATTATACGCTCGTTTAATTTTTGGTTTTTACATTCGTTATAACTTATTAATATATTTATACCTATTAATTACTTTATATAGTTTTAAAATTATCGTAGAAATCTTGGTCCTTACACATCATGATTTTTAATTGTATAAATGTGTTCATTTAAATTTTTATTGATACATTAGTATTATTTTAATAATAATTTGTTTAATAATTTACCATGAAAAAATTTTCATTTTCATTTAAAAAAAAAAAGCAGTTTGTGTTAATTTTAAAAGACAAAAATAACTTGTCTAAATATCGATCAATTTACTTAAAAATTCTTATAATCAGAATTTAAATAAATACATTTTTCAATTAATAAATAAAGGGTACTTGGTGAATCCCCTTGTATAGAATAAGTTCTTTTTTGTATTACATGTTTAAATGTAAGTAAAATCCAAAAAAAAAATTTAATTAAAAATAATAAAAAATTAATCATTAAACATTACCATTTCAATAAATAACGATCATAAAACAATTATATATTGTATTACTGTTTATAATATAACAAATAAAACGGAGTACAATAGTCATTTTTGCAACTTCTCGTTAACGTTTCAGCGTTTTAATTTTTAAATAACACGTTGTAGGAATGGTTTTTTTTTCTTTTGAAAAATCCATATTGATAACCACCAGTAACTGCAAAAAAATCGAGTACAAAAATGTGGTACTGAATATTTTTATATAAGCTAGCTAATTTTGATTTAATCACATATTATCACTGAATTCGATTTTAATAAAATCAGTGGCAAACTGTTAGGCATAGTGAGCACGATAAATAATGCATTACGGACTTTCAAAGTAACGTGTTATTTACCCTAAAAAATAGTTTTGATTTCTATTCGTTTACAATTTATGTTATATTATTAAATCATTTCAATCCCTGTCAATTTCAAACCATCCATCTAAACACCATTGGATTTAAATAAATTTACGTATAGCACACGCGCCATATATATTTATAGTAATTAATATTTTCCCACTATTTAAATATAATATAATACATTACAGTCTGTGGTTTTAGAGCAAACAATTAAAAATTGACTTTTAAATCATCTAATTTCCAGCTTTTGCTCTCTTCACAATTCCATTGATTTTTACTGACGTTTCAAAACAAAACAGGAAACAGGAGAAATGTTCTCTAAAATCAGATTCTATATACTTTAAACTTAATTCCTATAGGTACAGGGTTAAAGTAGGCCACTGAAACGGTCAATTTTAAAAGTAGATTTTCTCAGTAGTAATATAATTAAGATAAGAATTCTCATATAATATTATTATTATAACATGTCATCGCCCATTCAGACATTCAGTAATCATGAAACAGTGGAATGGTGAGCATTGAGGTGCATTAATACAAAAAAAACGTCGTGATTGGGTACCATAAAGTAAAGCTATCAAAAAATGGATTCTGTACTAAAAAAAAAAGCATGTACGAAAAATAAAACCATACGTACCTTTCTGAAAATGTCGCTGCTGTCAGGGCCACCTCATAAAGAGTCCAATACGTTCTACACGAAGAAATGTGTTATAGTTCAATTTATCCATTATTTCATAGTTTAAAAAAAAAATGGCAAGTAATGAACTTCATTAAAAATTATAATAAATAATAATACATTTTTATTCGTTCTTTTTTTTATTTTATAATATTTATATTATCTTTAAAAATCAGCCGTTTTAGTGCCCCACCCTCGTGCCCTCGTGTAATAATTTCTTTCACTAGACTTTTTATTTTTCAAGGCGTGTTTACTTTTAGTAAACGTTCAAAGTCGTTTGTTGTGTTTTATATAGTTGTACACAGGTTTTAAAGAAACTGATTTTTGTCAATTTAATAAAAAGTTGACTTTTTCAGAATAACTGACACTGTTATATTGTATTGAATAATAATTGAATGACATTTTTTTTCTATATAGCTTTATATAAATATAATAATTGCGTAAGTCATAGGATCATTATCTTTGCCAATACAAGTGTGTGTATTATTAATATTAAAGTATTTATTTCTGTGTTAAAAAATACATTGGTACGTCTGTTGGATTTAATAATGTTTGTTTAAAATAAAATAAAGGGCGCTATTTAAGACTTTATAATAAATTATAAACTTTATAATATTAATATTCGTTCAAAGGATTCATATCTTAATATTTTTCACTCGTATATATTACTTTATAAATTGTAAGACATATTAATATGATTCTCGCTAAGACGATTACGAAATCCGGCATGTTAAATTTGTAGTCATAAATATACTTGTTGAATTATTATTATACGATCAGTTGGTTGTCAACAACAGTAACTGCATTAAGTCATAAACAAGCTTAGAATAATATTATCGCGTGATACTGTTTTCCATTATATAGTATTACGATTGGTTTCAATTTAAATTACCAATGAATCATAACATTACTAATTGGATAATATTATAATTTTGTAGATGAGCTAACGAAGTAAAAAAATTTAAAATAATTTTTATAATTTATAGATAAAATAAACATTGTTATTTATTGTATTTGTCTCATAACAATTATTATTCGTCAATATTTCTATCGACGTAATTTTTAAAAATATTAAATGTTTACACAATAGACATAATATCTTAAATTCATATCGAGTTGTCTACATAATAGTTATTTTGAAATAAACAAACCGTATTGCCGTTCATTGTGTAATTAAAATAAATTCTCTCTGTGTCATGCTTAATTAATGGTTTATATTTAAGTTAACGCGGGCACAATTGAAGCATTCCAATCGGTTGGTCAGACCGCCTGACCGCTGCAACGTATGATGTGTTACAAAATATGAATTGTACATATCACTTGAATATTCAATCAGTCAATGAACTTGCGTAACTTTACTATAAAATATTCCATACCCAATTAACCGAAAATAAAAATCCATTATACAATATCAGGAATATTCTCCAAAAATGTTTCTGATAATTGATAAAAAACAAATCAAATACAGGAAATTCAAAAGAAACTGACCTATACGAACCATCCAAACTAAATCTATATAACTAATTGGAATAACAAAATAATTGTATATGTTATAATTGAATACAGCCTGCAGCGCATTAATGGAAAGACTCAGAGGCGTGCTCAGCTTTTTCCAAAGGGAGGGGATGAGTGGATGAACTGTATTTTGTTTTGTTGATTGTCATAGACACAAAATGTATAAATGAACAAGAAAAATAGTTCATAACCTGACACCCTCATTCTCCCACGTGAGCACGCCCCTGGAAAGACTGAAAATAATACATATTATAAAGTATATTATAATCACCCCCACACTAAAAAAAACCATTCTAAATACACCAATGGATAGATAACTTTTATAGGTCCTCACTATATAAAATGTAATACAATTATTATGTAACACATTTTTTCTTATTGTATAAAAATTGTTTAATTATTTAAAATAAATATAAATATATGTAGGTACCTATATAAAATTTAAGTAAAATTAATATAGGTACTAAAAAATATGATTTTCGTTACATGTATTGATTTATAGGTTATCAATACGTAAGTCGTAAAGTTTAAATTGTTTTAAGATAATAATAATAATAAACTTTAATTCTTGTTATGCTCGAAAATCAAGATCCTAATCGTAAAATAATTTAATTCAGACTTGTTTTGAAAAGTTACACGAATAAATATTTAAACCCTAAAAATATTCTTCCAAATATTTAAAAAAAAAAAAATAATATTGAATTATACTAGATTAACTTATTATACGAGTAACAAGCGCAAATAACGTTTATTAACGTTTTCTAACCGATTCTTATATCGTTTGCTGTTATAAAAATCTTTGATCTAAATATTAACATGTTTTAAATTGTTCATTTTTAATTATTATTTTAATAAAGTAACATTTTAAGTTAATGTAACTATAATATTTCACTTATACTGACCATTTATAATGATCAACTTTAAATTTTAACAATATTGTCTACGCAATTTTAACTGATATCAAGGATTATTTTATACATACTTTACTATTTTATTAATAAATTGTATATTTAACCTTGAAACTAAATTGTTCGCACAATTTATTACATTATACTTCTCGGATTACTTAAACTAGCGTGAGTTGTAAAATTGATAAATTTATTTATACTCTATAAAGTATCGATAAATGTTCGTGATGTGTAGTGTACCTCTATTCTATGTAGATTGGCACGTGTAAATTATATTCTAACAAAATGTTAAGTATTTGAGACTTGAGTAAATACAAATGGAACGTTATCTTAAGGTTAGGACGGTTAGTTAACCTATAACCGTCAACGTTCAACGTTTTTGTTTCAATTCTTTTTTAAGGATAGATAACACAGTCTTTGTTAAGTATTAAAATGTGCAAATAAATTCAATTCGATAAATTTTAAATCGCAAAACGTTAATCAATAGTTCTCATCAAAAGCACGTGCACGCTTTAACAAATTCACAAAATGATTAGCGATTAGTTATTACGAATTGGATTGAGGTGGATCTTCCTTTGTTTTTTTTTTTTTATGCAATACATAGCATTTTATCATATATTATAATATAATAAATTAATGAACGTAACTTTTTATCCACTAAATTCTATAATATGTGTCTTTCAACAAGCTTACTTTATGCAGTTATCTACTCAATCATTTTGTGACTATGATTGAACAACAATATATGATTAATTATTATTATTAATTATTACTATAGATTAATTCATTATTAATCATTCTGTGAATAATACTGCATTAAATATTTTTGAAATTAAATTGCGTAGAAACCAACATTTATCTGGTTAAAAGATGTTACCATTTGAGTGATTTCCTTATCATGATGTTCATCACATGAATTATATTATGTTCATTTATTAAAACATAATTTTTTCGGAAATCGTCCTTTTTCAAAAATACATTTTTGAAATATACAGCTAAAATTATATAGGGTAAACGGTTTATAAAAATATTTTCATTCATAATTAACATAATACGTATTAGTAGTAGTTTAAAGATGCTTAAATTTTCCCAATTTAGATTGATTAAAAAATATAGAAAAGTCAAATTTCATAATACATTTCATCATTTCTAAAAAAAAAATATTTATCTTATCTAGAATATTCTAGAATATCGTAGAATTCAAAAACACTATTTATGACTAATAATTATATTTGAATAATAATATATCATGTAATCATCAATTTTTTAGATAAATTATCGATAAATATCAAGCTCGCAATAATATTGATTTGTAGGTTAGCCTACTTAAAACCCTAAAAAAAGATATGTCCATTTCATGAATTAAACATAAAATTACGAGTATAAGTAACTATAGTTTTCAACAATATTTGCAAATATTTATTTTAACGGGGGTTAATATTTAATTTAATTAAATATGGGATAACATTATGGGATAGTATCGGCCTATATAATAGTATGATACCTATATGTATAATATTGCACTATACTATAATATTATTTCTATTTATTACAATGCCATAACCTATAACACGATTATCGTTTGTACAATAAAGTATACAAAATAAACTGGTATGAGCAATAACTGCAATACTTACTGCAAACTATCAAATTAGATTGTCTAATGATTATTACATATAAATTTATGGAATCGTACGGTTTAATGATTGTAATTAATAATCGTACTTGTATAAGGTTAAATACTAAATAGGTACTTAAATGCATATAAAAAAGTACCTTTAATTGTACTGAAAAATAATTCATTGTTTTCTTTTATTTTGTGTCGATGCACTTCTGATCGAAGTTTAAAACGTATACTATTATAATTAAGTAAGCATTTTGTTTGATGTTACGGCGTTATTGTGTTCCAAAATCTTTTTAAATAACAGTAACAAAAATTAAACTATCATATTTGAACGTACTTATTATTTACTATTTATTTATTTATTTACGGAGAAAAAAAAACTCCATTTACAAAAAAATTGTGCATAAATATAACAGTTGTAAGTACAATATGGACTATAAATATGTGTGCACAGTATACGAATAAATGTATATAGAGTACAATAAACTTATGTGAATAATAATACAAAATATAATATGAACAATTTAAATAATATAATTAATATGAATAATAATAATAATACATAAAACAAGTTGTAAGTAACATTGTAGAATTAAAGTAAATCACAAATTTGTTTAATATAATTTATACTACAGTAAAAACAATCCAGATTGGCAGAATTAGTATATTTAGTAGAATTAAGTATATTTTCTGGAGAATTTATTGAATAATAGAAATGTTTACTTCTAATGAAAAATAAACTATTACCTCTTATCTTATAAATGATTTATATCAAATTAAGTTGTAAAGAAAGTAAATTCATCATAAGTACTCGATCTGAATACCTATTTAAGTATTGACTATACTTTTAATAAATTATTCGTTTTTTATAATGTTTTGATCATCAATACAATTTAATTTATATACATTTTTTTCTAATTAGCCGATAGATTATTAGCACTAAAACAGTACTATATAAATTAACTCAATGAAAATGTTTTATAATATATAGATACGTAAAATTATTTTATTAAAATGATATTGTTTAGTTTTAATCGTTCAATTCTTAATTTTCCAACATACAGTTCAGTTTAATGTCCAGTTATCATGATATTAAAATATTTTTATTTTACTCGCATTTTGAAAAAATAAATTTTAGTTGTACTATTTAATTTTTTTATATAACATAATTCGGTGGAAATTGCGATTTTGTTTTTAATAGAACGTCTTTTTTATAACGCCATCATACTAATGCACTCAGGCGATTATGGCTGAGTCACGCCGAAAGAAAATTTAAAGGTCGTTGGGATAAAATATAATAAAGTGCGCTTCGTAATAAAACATTCGAGGATAAACAACATTATTATGTTTGTTTTCACTTTTCAAATCATATCATATTTACTCATACAGTGAGTAAAACTATTACCAAATATAATCCACAAATTTATTAAACATTTTCATGTATTTTCCGGACGTTTGGATACTCGTACATAATATTATTGAATAATAAATATTTAAATTATTGGTTTCATACGGATATTATTGGAGTTACTAAAATGCTCGACGTTGTGGTGTAGACTCGTATATAGTGATCGTACTAAAAACCTTCACCGATAATAATTCAGAGTACATAATATAATGTGTGTACTGTGTATATACTCCATTGCGTATTTCTCCATAGGTCGGCTGTAGAATATTTTATATCCAAAGGCGTAACCAGAATTTAGTACATGGGCTAGAGTCCTAAGAAACCTTAATTCGAAGTAATCCATCATAGTAAAATTAAAGTCAAAACTTCCCTACATCGACATTTTTTTTTTAAATCAAATGTAATCAATTAAATATGTACCTACATTAAATTTGGTTTTCTACAACAATAATCACGTTTTATATTTTATGATATTATATGAATAATTTAAAAACGAATTCTTTTAAAAATATGTCATTATTACGATGATAATTTTTCATTAATGCTTTTTATCTTTCTATATTTATTATAGCTAGATTACTGAATCTATTTTTAGATATGTTCTGCATTCTGTACCTATGTGTTTTATTTATGTTTTTCGTGTAAAAAAAAGAATACGATCAAATTATACATATTTTCATTTGTCACTGCGATTATTTCAGCGGAAACTAAAATATCAATAGGCAATAATCCACATAAACATCGAACATATATCAATAGGTACTTATTATACACCTACATAATTTATTTTAATTATTATATAATGTATTATATTTAACAGAGGACGCTTTATTTTCGAGAATTCGGAATAGATGCCAAATGAAACGTCGTTTTCTATTCTCTTGCACTGTTTATTCCGATGGTTGACGTATACGCAAACTAATAATTATGACGTACTAATTATTTTAATCGCGTATAATATAATGTATCTCTACTGACCGAAGTATAAACAATATAATATATAAACGCGCATTACCTAATTTCGTCCGAGATAAAATTAATCTATCTTTCTATCGTTTTCCGTCAGTTGAAATATAATATTATACAAACACGATATTTAACGATTAGATTTATCATATTCCAATTATTAATTTTGGATGTATTTTTTTACGTAAAAGCCAAACAACTGGAGACAGATTCAATGAACACATAAAATCTGACATAAACCTTGATGTTCGTCTTATGTGTTTACAAATATATATATGTTTAGAATTAAGAAAGAAAATCATAAAAGTAATCATTGTAATAGTGTACATTAGTATTTTCAGATTTGTTTGAAATATATAGGTATTTTATAAACGTTTTTATAAATATTCTATATTTTCTGATGGTAATAAATAGTACATGGTCTCTAAAACCTATCGCGACCGTTTAAACAAACAAAATAATATTCGATATTCGTAAACTAAAAAAAAAAAAATCATATTTAAGATGGCTTGAAAAATAAGCTATAAACACCTTCAGTCTCAAAAAAACTATTAACCTTTAACTATTATTGAAAACGACCTAGTAATTTTTATGTATACATATATAGAAGACAAACAAACAAAGAAACGTTCAATTTTATTATATACATATATAGATAATAATAATATGTGTGCCTACATCAATCGTGTAAACATAATATACACACTACACGTTATAGTAATACTTAAATATAATATATTTCTCTAATTATTACGTTTTACGTTATTTATTATTATTTATCATCGTAAGCTAAATGACTTTCATAGTGTATCGCGAAATAGAAATCAAAAGCATCATGGTTCGCGCAAATGTATATAGTGAGCTCGTTGATCTCATTAGGCGTACACGTATGAAACAGATGATCGTTGCTACGTACGATTGAAAATATTGCATAAAGTCACCTAACCAGAACGCAATAAATTATTATTATACTATGAGTGCAAAGTTCTTTGCTCTGGCCAAAACGTCGTGGCCAACCTATACCTGCACAACAAGCATCATAGGTCCTCACGCAAGGTCAGCAACCGAGAAATTAAAAACAAAACGGCATTTGTCGTGGGTGTTATAATAAATTATTGCAATGTAAAATCCTGTACGATGTCTGAAAGTTTCGTTCGGTTTGTCATTTAAGCGACGTTTATACGACGATATTATAATAATACATTATAACTAGGTATATGCAGTCCATTTAATCATAATGCATTATTTTAAGTCATTTCGAAACATTTTTGAAAAAAAAATTTA
This sequence comes from Aphis craccivora, assembly GCA_009835225.1. NCBI lineage: Eukaryota > Metazoa > Arthropoda > Insecta > Hemiptera > Aphididae > Aphis > Aphis craccivora. The sequence continues at coordinate 366 of VUJU01003577.1, read as the reverse complement.
TGTCTTTTACGGTTATCGTTTTTACTTTTTTAAATCATAAGATATAATTACGATTTAAAATTCCTAAGCAGATAATCGTATGTTTCTCTCGAGTAGTTAATTAGTCATAACTCATAACTTATAAGTATTCAAGGTTTAATTCTACTATGTTACTCCAATTCGTTCATTTAAACTTAAAATACTTAATACCAATATCTACGACTCATGAAACATTTTCAGAAAAACGTTCTTCTCCGATTAAAATAATTTTAGTAATTTAAAAAAATATGTTGTGTTATTATGACTTCAAATACTTAACGTAAAAAACTAAAAAATATGAAATAATGAAAAAATATTTTCAAATACTTCAATTCTTTTTGAGACGTA